>CM054058.1:182888796-183096246 GCA_028641055.1 Alopecurus myosuroides
ACAACATCTATTCTAGTAGGCTCATTCATTTTCTTCAGTAACTTGACTCTCTCCTTTACACTATATGGCTTTATTGCACTTCTTATCTCCGCAATACAACTAAACACCAGACGAACTTTGAACACTGGAGATGCCATGTCAACCTCTGGATTGAAGACACTGAACTTGTACTTAAACTCTTGCTCCTGTTCTATTGTCAACCGGAGGTCTTCATGCTCAAGACCTGCATCATCCTCTTCCTCCACTATTTCAACCATTTCATTGTTGTCATTCACTTCCTTATCAACATTTGCTAAAAATATGTTATCATCTCCATCCTCGGCATCCCAATCACTGTCATAAAATTCATTGTCTGTCCCATCTTGCTCTGATTCATCATCATCATTGTCACCTTCTCCCTGACCATCACCCGCAGTTCTTCTTCTAGATGTCCTAACTCTTCCTTCATGCATTTGCTCTGGTTCATCAACATCATTGTCTGCCCCATCTTGGTCTCCAATGTTAAGAGGGGTAGTTCTAGACCTACATTTGCAAGAACATCAGGCCTAAAAAACTGAACAAAATCTGTGTGATCCACAAGCAAACGCAATGTCTTAGGCTCCTTTGCAGCTTCAGTCATTAGTAATGTGTGAGCATCATTCTCAATGCAGATCAAGCCATCTTGCAAAGTTTTATTAGGAAGGCACCAGTACACCCTGGTCCTTGCTTCAATTTCATAGCCTAATTGCTTCACCAGACCATGAATCCACATCGGTGACCATGTGTCTGAATCACAATGGTCAAACCAAATGAGTTGTGCCATCATCATAGCTCAATTTCCCTCTTAAACAAACAAAAAAGGCATTGTGATCTATTTGAACTGAGAATTTATCATGATCACCACCTACATTACAAAATACACCAAAGCATCACAACCAATTTTTATTACAATACAGTTAAATTCAGTTAACACTTGCAGTAAATTCAGTGCAGTATGTGAATTCAGTTAACTCCCACTTCATAGTGTGCACAAATATGCAGATCACCAGGTGTCATCTGCTAAGTACATTCATATTTGAGCAATCTACGCACATTTCTGCATCAAAACGAAGCCACAAAACTTTAAAAATCTCATCTTTTCTGTCAATGAGCATGAACAAGCCAAAATATGCCGAAACAGGGCATGCTCGAAATCACTATCCTCTATATCTAAAACACAAATCATAGCATACCCACCACGGATTCGCAACACAAAACCTAATTTTACTCCTAAATCATGCGTATAACGACGCACAATTGGACGGACGAAACCACACAAAAAATCAGATGCTACCTCAAAATCAAGCCCTAATAACAATTGAAACTGAGACCATGCGCCAATTCCACCCGCAATGGCCGGTTTCCTCTCTGATCGTGCAATCATGAACCCTAGCTAACCCCCACCCGCCATGGCCGCGTGCGTAGAGAAGATGAGACAGAGAAGAAGGGACAGAGTGGGCATGCGCACCGTAATCGAGAGGCTCCATCTCGTACCGCAGGACTGGTTCCATGTGCACCATTGAGGGAGGCGACGAAGGCTAGGAGCGGCGATGGCGAGGACTAGCGAGGAAAGTGACGACGATAGTCGGGCACGAAGGGAAGTGGCGACAAATCGGGGGAGGAAACGTTGTCGGGCCAAATACATGTAATAACTGTCAGGGACTTGTACATAAATATGCAAGAAAACGGGGCACCTGACATTTAATTCTCCTCCCCTAACCAATCCGTGAGCGTCAAAGATTCGCAGGGGGTTTTCAAGAAATACAACCGACGTGGCAGCTTATGTGGCATCATTAGGACAATTTTGTATGTTTTTCTCCCACCTCGCAAGTTCATGTATGCGTTAGTACACTTTTGCAAGATTTTGTATGTATGTGCTCTCACCTCGCAAGTTCATGTATGTATGGTGCTAATATCTCTCAGTTAAAGCTCACTAAATTTGGAAACAGAATGAAAAGGGAAAATTAGCGTGCCGACCAGGGCAAAGGCGCGTGCGCGCGACTGACCCAGTCAACGTGGCGGTCAATCTGTGTCTATCCATTTAAACGCCGTTAGAAGAGTCTCGTAACCGAAACTCTGCGAGGCCACCGAGACAAATGCATAAAGCAGCGCCCAGTGGCGAGCCAGCGGCACACTTCTCCTTGCACTAAACAAACCCGTCCCCAAGAGCAGAAATTCCCCAAGCATCCCCAGTTCCTGACAGTGAACCTTCCTCCTTCCCCTCGTCGCCCGCATCTCTCCCTAATCGAAGCTCCAGGCTGCCAGGATGTGGTGATGTGGCTGTCACATTCGCCCTTGAGTTCTTGAGGAACGGCCGGGTCTCGCCGGAGTTGGGATTCCGGCGGAAGCTCTGATTTGATAACGGCCGGTTTCATCCTTGGACCATTTTGTTGGCCTCAAAGTCGTCTGTCACTGCGCTCGCGGTACCCTCCAGGTATAGCCTTCTTGGGTTTGCTTGATTCATGCCCTGCAGTGCACTCTTCTAGTCTTTGCTGAATAGTGTGTGTTGAGTTTATTTTATTTTTGTTCGTCTCGCCTCTTGGTTTAGAGAGATTCCTCTGAGTGTTTGATGTGAGTTACTTTGCTCAGCTTAGGTCGTTTACTCCTCTAGTTCGTATGATGCTGGTTTGTTCAGTTCAGTCAAATTTGTGTTCTTACTGTTTCTCTTGTTCCGTTTCAGAGAATTGACGGGCTATTTCGCCGGCTGGGACCATTCCAAGAACCGAAGCGGGTTTTCTACTTCAAAAAATTGCAACTAGTTCATAGCAATTTCGAGTTGGAAAATGCATCCCAAGGCTCGAGTCCACGCTGACCCGGCAATGGAGCTGGACCAGATCGACTGCCTGCCGGATTCACTCGTCCTGCTCATCCTGAACAAGCTGGAGGACGTGCGCGTCCTCGGTCGCTGCTCTGCCGTGTCGAAGCGGCTCAACGGACTGGTTCCGCTCGTCCACGACGTCTACGTCAAGATCGACCGTGTCGTGGCCGTGGATGGCGACGCCGACGACGCTCTCAACCTGGCCTCTCCCAAGCCCCGCCACATCTTCTCGCATTTCCTGAAGCTGATGCTGTTCACGATCGCCAAGCCGTTTCACCATATGCGCGACCCGAGCGGCGGCGCGGGCAGGCCGCTGTTCCCTCGCCTCGCGCAGCATTCACCCGTGCAGGTGCTGAGGAGCTTCTCCCATGTCCGGAACCTTCGGGTGGAGCTCCCCTCCGGGGATGTTGGGACCGAGGAGGGGGTGCTGCTCAAGTGGAGGGCCAAGTATGGGAGCACGCTTCAGAGCTGTGTGATTCTTGGCGGTACTCTGGTTGATCGAAAGCCTACTGCAGGCGCCGGGCACGAGCAGCCACCGACGGATGACAGTGGAAGCATGCCTGAATCTTTCTACACCAATGGCGGGCTGAAACTCCGCGTCGTGTGGACTATCAGCTCCCTGATTGCTGCGTCGACGAGGCACTATCTTCTCCGGTCGATCATCAGTGACCATCCGACGCTGAGAAGCTTGGTTTTGGCAGACGCCGACGGGCAAGGGACGCTGTCCATGGGGATGGAGCAGCTCAAGGAGTTCAGGGAAAACCAGCTGTCGGCCTCGGGGTGTTCCAACAGGACGCAGGTCCCGGCCTGCAGCATGAAGCTCAAGTATGCGCCGTACCTCGAGCTGCCCGGTGGCTTGGCATTGCAAGGTGCGACTCTTGTTGTTATCAAGCCCTCCGCCGATGGGACTAGCGGTTGTCACGCTAGTCGGAAGGAAACCGAAGCTTTTGTTTCAGGCGCATTCGATGGACCCTTCAGATTTGCGGCCAAGGCACTGATGAAGAGACGCACCTATCTCTTGGAGATGAATGGGTTCTAAACCTGGCTGTTGTTCATTGCCTTGTCATAAATAAATATAATAATTTCAGCCCTTCTGCTTCAGTGCATCGATCCCCACTTTTTCTTTCTTTCTTTTTTTCTCGTTTTAACGCCTCTAGCATGCATGCTAGTCTATCTGAGAGCTTGTTCTGTCTGTCCGTGTATTCGTGTGTGCACAGCATTGCAGTTCTGCATCTCCGTAACCGTATGTGATGACCAAGTCGTTTCATCTCGTACTTGATCGGTCATTCCGTTATCAGAGAAGCACCAACGAAATGAGAACCGAAGAGTACTGAGGAATGATGATCTAGCAAATGGCAATGCGGGGCGAGTCTCGACACACTGGCCACCATTAGCCATCATCACACGCGCTAGGCCGCTAGTCAGAGACACTGACACTGGCCACAACAGTGCCGAAAAGACAGTTTCAGTTTCAGTTTACTGGCATAATGCTATTGCCACCAACGATAATATGTTGAAAAGAAAATGGGTAGCGACCTATTTGTAGGTTCTGTCATTTGAATGAATCTATTAGGGCATCTCCAGCCGTCTGAACCCCCCAGCACAAAAATGTCATTTGAATGAATCTATTAGGGCATCTCCAGCCGTCTGAACCACGCAGCACAAAAAAAATCACGAAAACGACGCAAAACGGCGCAAAATCAAAACTTGGGCGAGGTCATTTACCAGCCGTAGCCCACCCAAGCAGCGAAAATGGGGGCTTTTACATGCAAAGTGGGGCAAAAGTAGGAGAGAGGTATCTTTGCATGCAAAGTGGGGTAAAAGTAGGAGAAAGATTCCTTTTTGCATGCAAAACGGGGCATTTTGCCCCGTCCCAGGCCAAACCCGGCCCCTTGGGTTCGGCTTGGGTGCGCCGGCGCTAAAACGGCTCTATTTGGGCTCCTGGAGGGGCTGACTGGTAGAATTCGGTGCTAAAACGACGCTTTTTGATACATAAAGTGGTCCTGGGGGGGCGTTGGGGGGACGGCTGGAGATGCCCTTAGTCATTTGTTCTTTGAGTGTCCTGCTGCTAGTTTTGTTTGGAGCTCGGTGTGTGCAGCTATTGGAGCAAATGCCAGACCCGCGGGTTTTACTCACAATTTCTGGTGGATAACTAGCTTTTTTCCTGGGAAAACAAATTTGCATGTAGTAGGGATTGCTGCTCTTTGCTGGGCTATCTGGAAGTTGCGTAACAGAGCATGTTTTGAAGCCAAGATTATATCATCTCCGGTTGAGATGGTATGTTACATGTGTGCCTTTCTTCGCTATTGGGCAGGTTTACATCAGAGACTGACAAGAAGCTGCTTGAGGAGGGAGCTGCTCAGATTCAAGATGTGGCCGTAAGGGCTTATGGATCAACAGCGTCCCCGACACATGATGAAGCTGGAGGAGATCGTGTTGCGGAGACTGACAAAGAAGATTCCGCCTGATGATGTTCATAACTGGTTTGGAATGTTGCCCCAGTTTGGGTTTCTTTTAAGAATGTTGGTGGTGCTGGTTTAAAACATGTGGCTAGGATATTTGGGTCTCTGCCTGGATCGTGGTTCCAGGTTTTCTTCGTTGTTAGTCTATCTCTAGGTTGATCTTTGCGCGTTTGTGGTGCTACTTTTATTCTCCTTTTTTCTTTTGCGTTGGTGGATCTATTTTTGTACATAAGACTTCTGTTCTGTTATTTTAATAATGGAACCCGGCTCCCATGTGGGAGGCGTATGTAAAAAAAGAGAGTGTCCGTCAGGTACACGAAAGAAGAGCAAAGAACCACACGAGTCTTCCGCCGATCCAGCCCAATGTAACTACACGACCGCAGTTCTAGAGCCGAAGTGGAGTCGATTAGGGGAAAAAATAGGACATCTCAAGACGATCCCTTATTCGAAGTTGTGCTTTCTGCTTAAAAAAAACCTAGGTTCGGCGATGAGCATGCCACAGTTTGGCGATCAACATGGCACACTTTGGCAAAACCACGACGGAAATGTCTGGCGACCAATCGATAGAGAAGATGATCAAATGGCCGGCTCCTCTGGCGAAGACCTGTCAGTTGGCGCAGAGCCAGACGAAGGTGAGCTCGGCGTGGCCTCGAGCACGGTGGTACTCGGTGTCGGGGTGTCCTCGGGCGCGGCAGTGCTCGGGGTCGGCGTTGCCTCGAGCGTAGCAGTGCTCGCTGTCGTTGCCATCATTTGGTTCAGGATGGCGTCGTGCTCCTCCATGTACCACACCTTCACCTGTGGGTCCATCGTCATTGGGTTGACGCCAACCAAGAATGCCAAGTGTTCCTCCTTTCTGACGCGACGTTGGTCTTGAGGAGCTTGATCTTGACGACCTCTTATCATGAGCTCGTCCCACCTCGGTTTACTGCTCCTCCTTCATTGCGGCGTGGGCTTTGGCGTCGGAGATGTACATATCGATCGACGCATGCAGGACTTCAGCTGTAGACGCCGAGTCCCTTGCTGCCTTGGCCTTCTTGTTGCCGATTGGACGTTCTTCGGACGCCTCAGACGCCCACACGTCAGGGTTGTAGACGCTGTTCTAGCTCTTGGCGAGGGCGAGGCGGCACTCTGTCCACTTCCCGTACGACTTGATCCTGGTGAACACATGGAGGAACCTGCACTCGCCGTCGTTGTTGTCCTGATGGTACATGTCGAACATCCGGACCATCTGGGTGACAAGCGTCAGTGAATGCACGGGGGGCAAGCCGAGAAGGGGGGGGGGGGCGCAAACGTTTCCAACCGCTCAAAACAAGAAAAAAAGTCATAAATTCGAAGTTATGCTTTCTGCTACAAAAAAAAACTTAGGTTCGACGATGAGCATGCCACAGTTCGGCGATCAACATCGCACAATTCGGCAAAAGAACGGCGGAAATGTCCAGCGACCAATCGATGGAGAAGATGATCTAATGGCCGGTTCCTCGGGTGAAGGATTAGACCCGTCAGTCGGCGCAGAGCCAGGAAAAGGTTAGCTCGGCGTGACCTCGGGCGCGGTGGTCCTCGGCGTCGGGGTGTCCTCGGGCGAGGAAGTGCTCAGGGTCGGCGTTGCCTCGAGCGTAGCTGTGCACGCCGTTGTTGCCGTCATTTGGTTCAGGATGGCATCGCACTCCGCCATGTACCACGCCTTCACCTGCGGGTCCATCATCACCAGGTTGGCATCCACCAGGAATGCCAGGTTGGTGTTCCTCTTCTTCGACGGGACGTTGGTCTTGAGGAGTTTGATCTTGACGGCCTCTCTTCATGAGCTCGCCCCGCCTTGATTTCGCGTCCTCCTCCCTCATTGCGGCGTGGGCTTTGGCCTCAGAGATGCACAGATCGAATCGACGCCTGTAGGCCTTCAGCTGCAGATGCCGAGTCCCTTGCCGCCTTGGCCTTCTTGTTGCCGATTGGACGTCCTTCGGACGCCTCATACGACGACGCTTTTAGGTTGTAGACGTCGTCCTTGCTCTTGGAGAGGGAGAGGCGGCACTCTGTCCACTTCTCGTACGACTCGAACCTGGTGAACACATGGAGGAACCCGCACTCGCCGTCATTGTTGTCCTAACGGTACATGTCGAACATTCCGACCATCTGCACAAACGGTTACAAGCGTCGGCGAATGCACAGGGGGCAAGTCGTGGCCATGGAGGTTTGGGCGTACCTGTAGTAGTAAAGCCCATCACAAGCTATACTTTTATGTGTAGTACTGGCCCCTGGACCGTTCACCAGCACACACAATACATATAGTAATCAAAGGAAACAAATGTATTGAAAACTATCGAATGTATCCAGAGTAAAGTAATTTATTACAAACTGCATAGCGAAGTGCTAGCTCAAATAAATATTAATCAAACAGCAAAGCAGCGGTAGACCTCCATCTTCTTGTTTGTAAGCCACAGGCGAACAAAGGTTGATGTGAAGCCTCGAAAACCTACGAAAAGCTATTCCGAATCCGAATAACCTGCATGTTGGAATATGCAGCCCCAAAAAGAAGGTCAGATCATTCTGAGCAATGATGGCAAGTGACACTATGGTGGTATATAAATGGCAAGTACTATTCTACATGCATATTTGGCTGGTGGAGTTTCTAGCCTATTTTGCATAAAGGCATTTGACCTATCATTTATTAGAATTTAGATTTTTCACATAATTGGACACTTTGGTTGATAGCAAAGTGCTCCTACCCTTTGGATTAGCACTCAGAAAAACCATCAGGCACTTCTCCAAATAACCCATAGTCAAATTATTAATAATTAACAAAACAAGGATGAACGAGATATGTCATGTTTCCCATCTAGTTGTTGAATTGTTCCTAACCAATGGAACACGGCTAAGATCTTAGTTTTAACCCTCGCGAGGTTTGTGCCCTTTACCCATGTTGCCTAATCGACCCCAAACACCATGATACACCACTAGTACCACGGAAGGAAAGAAGATCAAGCCATAAACCATAAGAAGTAGATCCCCAAACCCACCACGAGCCGGACCATCCTACCACTATTCTACATCTCTGGACACGTTGGGTTCGAGTCACCACAACCTACAATTTATATCTAGCCCATACTAATATGAAACATGGTTGCACGGAATAACAACTACATAAAGAAAGTAAACAATATCTTAACATACTGGACGGCGGTCCCCACCAAACTTTGTACTCTGATGACTCTCTAGCAATCCGCCCAATGGTTAATTAATTATCATGTTGTTTTCATAAGCAATTAAAATAACAATTTTCATCATAACATGATAATAAACCCAACCACGAATAACTAGAGCATGGCTAAGCAATCTACCACTACGATGTTGTCTATCACATGGATGCTATATTCTAGGGTAACATATGATTACTCCACTTGGGTGTTAGTGAAGCAACCCCTAATAATAACTAGCATAGCGATAACACTCAACTCCTATACATGCATAACTACAATAAAAATCTAATGCATATAGTAAAATAGTAGGATCATGTGTGTCACTTGCCTTGGCAACACGTGCAGCTGTTCAAACACTCCTCGCAACCACAATCGGTGTAATCGTTGTAATCTACACGTTACAATCGACATACATAAGCAACCAGGCATAACAATATGCAACACATGCATGCATGAAAGTTTAGTGATGCAAAATAAATAGATCTATTATTGTTCTCTGGTTATTGATGACATGTATGATGCAATGAAAGTGTTTTTGTTGCAAGGAAAATAATTAAAGCAATTATAATGATCTAATAGTGCTAGATTAAGAACATGCAAAATCTAATTTTAATTAAGTATCTACACAAGTTAATGATATTTTTCCTGAATAGATCTAAACAAAACAAGATCATACAAAGAAGATTCGATGAATTTCGAGCTACGGTTGATTTTATATGATTTAAATAGCCCATAAATCATAATTGAAAACAGAAAATAATTATAGCTCAAAATATAGATTTGAATACGTAGATGGATAGATCTCATTTTTCTCTTTCGTTTGGTATATTAAATGCGCAAAACGGAGTTATAGATCTAAAGATATTGATTTTAGAAGTTTGGGCAATTTTCTGTAATTTCTACTCGAATTTTAAATAAAAGGTTGACCGGTTGACCGGATTTGACTGCTGACTAGGCGGTTGACTGCTGACTAGCGTGACGTGGCGCGATCTGATTGGCTGTACCTGTTCACTTAAGTGAACAGATCTGAACCGCTAGATCGCGATCGGACGGCCGGGAACAGATCTGGGAAACTCACCGGAAAACTCGCCGGAGAACTTGCCGGAGTGACGGTGGTGATAAACGGATGTGGATGGCATGGTGGCTACGGTGCTTCTCCGGGCGTGGCGACGGCGGCAAACGACGGAGCTCCTTCCCGCGAACCTTCTCGTGCCCTCGGACCTCCTCCTCCTTGCTCCTAGCTCCGGCGGCGTGAGCTCCAAGCTTGCAACAATGGTGGTGGCGGCGGTGGAAATTTCGAGCTCGAAACGAGATCGATTTGGGCGAGGGTTTCGCAAAATTTTTGACGGCTTTGGAGACCATGGGTGTGGGGTATTTATACCCGGAATTTCGTGGCCAAGAGGCAAGAAACGGGGTCGGAATCGTAGATTTTTGGGGATAAACACGTTTCAAACCACTTCCCGTGCGTGTACTGGAGTTCGTCCCGATCTAGGAGATGATGAGCTGTGGGTCCCACAGCCAGAGAAAAAAACAAAAAAAACAGAACGTGGGGAGAGAGGAGAGAGAGAAAGCTGGCAGTACGCGCGCGCCTGGTCGTCCAAACTGCCGATGCATCCTCTTCCTTTTTTTTTCTCTTTGGTACTACGTGCATGCATCGGATGGGATCCTTTTTCGTTTCTTTTTTTTCTTCTAATCGTACGTAGCACCTAGGTGTTTGGCCTGGTACAATCGTACCACGTGCCAGGTGAGGTCATGTTATCTTTTTTTTCTCTCCTTATTTCTTTACTAACTATTGAAATACTACTCAGATTTGAGTGAGATAAATTTCTAAAAATTCGAAATTTGAATCTCTATCACATTACGTTATTTTGGAGCGAATGTTTAGGCAAAATAAAATATCAAAATAACTTTGGCTAATAATGCCTTATAGAAGGAAATGATTTCTTTTTAAACATGATTAAGATTTGGGATTTCAAATGCAACAAACAAATGCAAAATTTGAAACATGCCATGCTATGTATATGCTCTAAATGCAAAACATTCCAAATATAAGATTTGGGATGTTACAGTACCTGGCGCTCAATGTTGGTGCCGCTTTCTGGGCGAGAGTCAACCTCTTTCTGGATGCCATGCCATTTGTTGCAGGCCTGCTGGATAATCGTCTAATGGTTGTGAACGCATAGTATGGGCACCTAGAGGGGGGTGTGAATAGGTGCTATGACCAATATTAATATTTCTTCAAGATTAGGCTTGACACAAAGGTAAATTCTCTAGATAATGAAATTAAGGTGAATTTACCTATATGACAAGAACATCAATAAATACAATACAATACAAGTAAAGGATAGGGAACGAGGTAACCGAAGTCGAAAGCACGCAGAGACACACTGTATTCCCGAGTTCTTCTTTGTTAAGGGAGTACGTCTCGTTGGAGGGGTGTGAGTTTCGCCACAAAGGCCTACTCAACGCCACAAAGGCCTCACCCTATTCTCCGATGAATCCCGCCACAAAGGCCTAGTCCATCTTCCACTATTGATCTCCTTTGAGGCGGGAATCAAGTCTTATACAAACAAGTTGAACGGACAACGATGTCGCCTAGAGGGGGGGGGGGTTGAATAGGCGATTAAAACTTTTCCGGTTAAGCCTTGCTAAATGCGGAAATAAACTAGGTGTTTAAATTAACAAGCACACAACCTAAGTATTCTAGGGTCAACTAGGTGCACCAACAACTTATGCTAAGAAGGACAAGTAACAAGGTGATAGCAAGATATATAGCTTCAAGTTCGAAGGCTCTCACAATGTAAATTTGCATAAGTAAAAAGCTCGGGTATAGAAATAACCGAGGCACACGGAGACGATGATGTATTCCCGAGTTCCTCCCACAAGGGGAGTACGTCTCGTTGGAGGGGTGTGAGCTCGCCACAAGAGACCTACTCAACGCCACAAAAGCCTCACCCTATTCTCCGATGAACCCCGCCACAAAGGACTAGTTCACCATCCACTATTGGCAACCTTCAAACCCGAGGCACTTATCCACAACTTAATTGGAGGCTCTCGGTGTCACCACAATATTGGGGCACACATCCACAACTCAATTGGAGGCTCCCAAGAACACCACAAGTCGTCTAGGGTCCAAGACCCAAGAGTAACAAGCTCACAAACTTTCAACTTCCATGAATCCTCGTGGAGAGAGCAAACCGATGCAATCGATGCAAATGACAAGAACACAAGTGCTCAAATCCTTCAATCTCAAACTCCAACAAAGCAACAAATGCTTATGGGGGAATAAGAGAGGAATAACAATGGAGGAGAAACACCAAGAACTCCAAGATCAAGATCTACTAAGTTTCCCTCACTAAGAAGAAATATGGATTGGTAGAAATGTAGATCTAGATCTCCTCTAACTTCTCCCTCAAAGATATGCAAGAATCATAGGAGGGATTGGGAGAGGGGAAAGCTATCCAAGGTCAACAATGGTGGGGGAGAGGGGAAATTTCGTGCTTGGAAGACTTGGGGACCAATGGGGAAGAAGACCCTCTTAAATAGGTCCCCACAAAAACTAGTCGTTTTGTGTGCAGAGTAAATAGGATATTCCGGTCAAAAGTTGGACCGGATATTCCGATCCAACAGGAATATCCGGTATAAGATTAATAATGTGGTACAAATAATCCGGTTGGGTTCTATTCCGAACAGCCAGCTGAACCGGATATTCCGGCTCCTCCGGAATAATCTGGTACATATGAGCCGGTTCACATATGTCAGTTTTATCTCCAGGTCTTAGCCGTTTTCGAGAAAAATCTCCACAACCAGAATATCCGGTCTGAGATGAATAATATGGTACCAAAAATCCGGCTCATCTCTGTCCCGAATATGGACCGAAACTACCCGAACCGGAATATCCGGTTGCCCAGAATAATCCGGTTGGCTTCTGAAACAAAGAGGTCGAACTAGAAACTTCATAACTTTTGCAAATGAACTCTGAACGAGGTAAATCCAATTTCATTGGAAAGATAACAACAAGGAGTATACAAATAAAAACGCATGGAAGGTGTGGGGACATTCTCAAAGACGAACAGAATATTTTCACCACCGAAAACGCAACAAGTTTTCTTACGAAATTCGTTTTCGAGAAACAAGGCTTGTCATGAAGATCACGAAAAGCACTAAAACCCAAAGGAGACATAAGGCAAATAAGATCCAAGAAAGATTATATGCCAAGTATGCAAAGGTTTGAGATCTCCATAACGATTCGATCAAGTTACTCACTTGAGAGCCCCTCTTGATAGTACAACTATCTATCCTATAACCCGGTCTCCCAAAGACACGAGACCGGTAAAATAGAAAACCTATCAAGATTATACCTTTTTATTGATCATTCCACTTGAGATAGATGATGACGATCTTGACTCTCTCAAGTTGGATCTTCTTTCTTGATTGCGCTTGCTAGCACAAGCTCCGCTTGATGAAGACTTGCAAGTTGCTCCCCCATACACCATTATGGGAGAGACCCTTCTCGGAAAATCTTCACAAGGCCACAATCTCCAAAAGGGTGCAAGCATCAAGCATAAGATATCTTCAAGATGCTTCACTTGAGCTTCCACGTCAAGCTAGATGATGAACACCGCTTGACAACGACATAGACCATGGGCTATATGAAATCTTCCTTTTGGTTCATGCCCATGGAAAGATACCTAACCACACATAGAGATGCCACACACACATACCATGGGTTAGTTCACAAAGCTATATTGACAATTGCTTACCATACCATGAGATACATAACCCCACTTGGTATATCTTTTAGCTTTGTGTGTTGATCACTTGCTTGATCAACCTTGTATCTTTGCTTCTAACTTAAAATGATGATGTCTTGAAGATAATAATGAAATATCACTTAATACTTTTCTTCAAGACACACTAGCAAGAATCTCAACTCAAACCATGACCATTCTTCATATAAATCCTTGAATGTAACAATGGCCATCAAGGAAGCTAATAGAGTTCAACACATGAACTCCATTATTTCCTATGGACAATATGTACAAGGATAACTCAATGCAACCATTAGTCCATAAGGATTGTCATTAATTACCAAAACCACATATGGGGGCACCATGCGCTTTCAATCTCCCCCATTTTGGTAATTGATGATAATCCCTTTTTATGAGGGTTTATATGATGAATTAAGCAACCATGCAAAACAAAGAGTAAGGATTCAATAGCATGGAAGGCAAATGCTTAAGAACGAAACTAAATCATAAAAGCAAATTCCCTTAAACCCTCTAAACTTCTCCCCCATTGGCATCCATTGCCGAAATGGGCAAACAGATTAGAAGGTCAATATAATAAGAGCTCCCCCATAGTGTATGCATTCCTCATGATATGAGTGAAATCAAGAGCATATATTCAACTACGAATAGATGGAGGGAGATCAAACAATATTGAGGATCCAAAGATTTACAAGCAATGCCAAATTGAAGGATACTTTCACAAAGAAGCAATCAACCAAAGGATCCGAAAAACCGATTGACCAAAATTAATATTTTGATAAGATCAACCAAGTGTTCTAGAAAATCGAGAGGGAACTCCCCAAGGTAATGCACAATGTTAGGTTTGAATTACTATATAATGTGCACAACATGGACTCATCACTCCCTTCTAGATAATTTTGAACACAAACAAGAGCAAGAGAATAGATTGGAAATGAAGCAAAGCAACTTTCAAACAAACAAAAGTTGAGCAATTAATATCGAGAAGCGACAAATAAAGACTTACTCAACCAAAATAGATGGGTGTGACAAGGAAAAACATTTTTAGGAGACTAATAGGATGATAAAATCATCAACATAGTCTTTCAATATAAGAGGCACATAGTGCATATCATGTCTTTCCCATACACACAAACCAACAAATGATAAAACACATAGGTCCACAAGCTTATTAAGATGCAAAACGAATACCAAAATAAAAGCAACGCTTGTGACTTTTAGGAACCACCAAGGAATATAGAGCAATAAAAGGTGGTCACTAAAGAAAAAGAATATCAATTAAAGATGTAACTATTGCCGTGTGTATAAGTTTCTAAGTGGACACCAATCACAAAGGTATATATACACAAAGAAACATGCACACATAAAATAGGTACAAAGGTGAAGAACATGATATCCAAGAAAGGTTTATAAATATAACAATAAGATTTTTCCTTGAAAGCAAAGCGCTAAGCTTAGTTTAATCTTAAGGGGATATAGATGAACAAAAAAAACTCATCAAAGCATCACAAATATCACAAGGGAAAAGTGATAGTTGGAATGCTTCGAGAAAGGAACGCATATCACAAAAGATTCAAATGGTTTTTGAGATTTCATCAAAATTGCATATGAGAGACTTAAAGTATAAGTTGCTATATTAATATACTTGGGATTGGTGATTCATGAAAATGAATATAAATATCCCCTTAGTATGTAATCATCCTAGCTTACTAATAGTTGCAATAAAGATGCTTTTGATAAGACATATGCAAGAACCAAATGAAATGCAACAAATGGAAATCATGCCAAGATGCAACCGACACAAGGTTGAAAGATAGAAATGTATGCATGAGATATATACTTGTTACCGAGACGACATTGGTGATGAAGAGGATGTGAGTTTGATAATCATCGTAGCTTGACTCCTATAATACCATGGTGAGAACGCCTTCCTTATGAATGGAGCAAGCAACCAATGTATCTCCATTGTACCTAAAAACAAAAATCAAGTACAAAATGGTTCCCAAACTTATTGGGTCCAAAGTAGTTAGAACAACTACAATACATAGTACAAACTCCACATAAATATGTACAAATTAATATGAATTTGAATTTCATGCACATCTTAGCCATTTAGGATATGATGGAGTTTATCCTATATATTGGATCGAAGAAAGTAAGCATGTCAAAGGATATACATAGTAAATATACATGCACAAAACTTTCAAGAACCAAACAAGATACAAATTGGACAAAATACCAATTAAAACAAAAAAGGCACTCACAAGAGAGAAAATCAAACGAAGTGTCCAAATTATATCAAAACCCCAAATCAACACATGATTTAGGATACCAAATAGAGAAGGTAACAAAAAAACATCAAAGAATAAACAAACTCTCCACACTTTTCATGATGGCACACAAAGTACCAAGACGAAAAATGTTCGTCTTCCAAAGAGAAAAGTCATTGGGATAAAATACCAATTTCAAGACAACAAGTGTTCAAACACATATAGGATAGTTATTCCAATAATAGTGCATTAATTATGATATTGCATTTGAATACAAGATGCACACAATGGAATCATTACTCTCCATATATATTGTTCAAACACTAGTCAAGCTCAAGAAAAGCAATAAGATGCAATACCAATTAAAGAATTGTGTTCTACTCAATGTAGGATAGCTTCCCCAAGAAATGAAACACAAAGAAGTATGAATTTGAATGAAAGTGCACATGAATGGGATCATTGCTTTTCCTAACTCAAGAAAGCATAAAACAAATTTTGATTAGAGCAAGGAAGACACAAAGGAGTTTGAACCAAACAAATCCTTGGCAAGAAACAAGGCAATTTTAGAGCAATGTCCAAAGTAAATATGATCAATAAACTTACCACAAATTGTTATAACTTGTCAAAGACAAGAGATGTATGGATATATTTCTCGGTGGTAGATTTGTTCACAATCATATTCGCAAAACATAAGCATGTGGTACAAGATAGGAATTAAAAAAACATTCTTAGATAGAGATTCTTGAAGGCTTGAAATAAAACCCGAAAATGCAAGGCAACAAGAAACTCTCTTACAAACAAGATACCAAAGAAGATAGACACAAGATATTTTAAGCAAATATGGAACTTGTTTGAGAAACATGCCACTTAGGAACAAGATAACTAGAATATCAACTCTAGGTGGAAATATCTCACATGTTCACATTTTCTAGGCTTATATGCACATAGCTTATTACTCCCCCATAATGTGATAATCCATTGAAAACAACAAGAGGCAAAAATAAATCCAACTAGAGAAAGTTAATGGACATTTAGAAATTGAGATAATATTGATATATCAACACTAAGTGGTATTCCTCATGTACACAAATTTTAGGATAGTAAAGTTCAAAGCATATTACTCCCCCAAAATGGGGTAGACCATTAATTTCTCAAAGAGCCAACTAATATAAGCAACAATAGCAATGAAGGCTCTAACACAAAGAACACAAGTACATGGAGAGCAAACCAACAAACTCATACTAGATTAACCAAGATGGGTAAGTAGTAAGCACAACATATACACACACATGCTAGAAACAAAAACCAACATATGCAAGGGGTCAAGTAACTTTCAATGTATATATGTATAAAATACAAGTTACTGCATGGAGGAACATTGGGTAAGAGATATATATAATCCAAGTGACTTGGCTTGAGGAAATAAAATTGATGAAAACCCCTTAATTATTCATGAGATAACCAAGTCTCCAATGCCCTCCAACAACACCTATTGATCAAGTTTGAGCTTGTTGGTCCCCAACCAAGTTGGGTCCTAAGAGGTTAGTCACAATAGGTTTGGCAACCCAAATGGTTCTTTTCTTGACACCACTTGGAGTACCAACATACTTGGCAAACACATTGCCCACATTATCCTTCCGAACGGAATAAAAATCATCAACAAGGATAGGGTTGGATAATGTACCATTAGTGCATGAACAAGCAAAGTGTCCATTCTCACGACAAATGTAGCAACATCGACTCTTTTCTTTCTTCTGGATAGACTCCTTAACTTGAGGAGCATTGGCTTGAGTCTTCTTAGGAGGTGGCCGTTGTTCAACTCGTGGCTGAGCATCAGATTGAACAAGAGGCCGCTTCCCTAGTTGCTTCTCACTAAGAGGCTTCTTCTTCAAAGGCAAGATCTAACATGGTGCCCTTCAATCTTGCACTTGAAGCAAATTATCTTGGCCGAATATTTTTCTTGTTCTTAGCCTTTGTTATTGATAAACTTGGACTTGTTCTTGATATTGGAGTTGAATCCAAGTCCACTCTTGTCATTCGGAAGTCTTCGCACTCTCAACATCTTGTCAAGGGTGGAACTCCCTTCATGACACTTTTCCAAGTCTTTCTTCAAGGAAGTGACTTGGGCCTTGAGCTCTTTATTTTCCTCTACATGGTTAGAATCAACACAAGATCTAGAGGAAGTAGATGCTTCATTGTTAGAGCAACAAGGCAAGGAAAGAAATTCATCACAAGATGTAGAAACATTATGGGAGGATGAATTACTAATACGAGCACAAGTCAAAATAGCATTACTAGAAGATATTGTGCTAGTAACCACATGAGGCTCACAAGATGTTACCTTTGTAGTGATAGACTCAAGAGCTAATTTTAGCTTAGTATGGGATGCTAGAAGATCCTCATGAGAGCTAGATAGCTTTTCATGGCTTTCTTCCAACTTCCCACACTTGCTAGTCATCAACTCAAGTCGAGCCCTTAGCTCAACATTCTCCTTCAACAAAGATGCTTCACAAGATGTGGAGTTAGTAGCACAAGCATAATTAGAAATAGAAGAAGACAACTTGGAAAGCTCATTATTCAACCTAGAGTTTTCCTCAATTAGATTAGCATTGCCAACAACAAATTCAAACTTTTAATTTTTAAGCACTTTATATTTAGCATTAGTATGGTCACTTTCTTTAGTGACATAGGCTATTTGTTCATTATAAAGCTCCTCAATAGATTCAAGTTTCTCCTCAAGAGTAACTCGGAGCTCATACTCTTCCTCAAGAGACATAGTGAGGGATGCCTTTTCATCGGCATCAATTCTTTCAATCTCACCTTTCTTCTCAATGATTTTAGTGATATAAATAGCAAAAGCCAATATTTCACTCAAAGGAGTGATATCATTAATACCTTTAGGGAGATCAATAAGAACAAACTCACCCTTATCCATTAAAGAGACCTCATCCTCATACTCTCCACAAAATAAATCCTCATCCTCATCATCACACGATGTAGTGGGTTCCAAAGGTGGAGATACCTTTGAATCCTTAGCCATAAGGCACACATGAGAAATGGATAGCGAAGATGAAGATTGACTTGAAGCACCAATAAGGTCCATGTCATGTTTCACAAAAAAATGGGATTCCTCTACATTGTTAGCCACACAAGTACTAGAGGAAATGGAAGCATTGTTTTTATGAAAACAAGACATAGGAAGCATATTATCATGAGATTTAGTTAAAACACTATTACATGATATGCAAGGACTATTAACACTAGCATGTATGTAACTTTGAGTTCTATAAGATATTAAGTCCAAAGATAGATCATTGCAATGGGATAGAGATGAAGTATAGTAAATAGCAAATTCACTATCCACAATGCAATTACTATCACCAATCACCATATCATTACCTTGTGACAAATCACATATTGGTGGAGTGGAGAAAGATGTGAACTCATCACGGCCGGAAGTGGATGGAGAACAATCATCCTCAATAATGTTGGACAAATCATATATATCTTGAAGTTTTGTCCATAACTCATGAGCGTTCCGAAAAGGCATGATTGAATCAATAACTACATCCCTCAAAACGCACAAGAGACCATTGGATACAAGAGTATCGAGATAAGAATTTTCCTCATCATCTAAAGATAAATCTTGAGAATCCTTTGGAGGAGACAAATCCATATCTACCATTCTCTTAACATACTTTGGACCCATGTCCGTAAGAAAATTAAGAATGCGATTTTTTCAAACATCATAATTTCTACCATAGAATATAAAAGCGGGATCGTGCTCTATTTCCCTAAACGACATCGTACTCTCTAGGATGTAAATCCTAATAAGAGAGACGAGGCTCTGATACCAATTGAACGGACAACGATGTCGCCTAGAGGGGGGGTGAATAGGCGATTAAAACTTTTCCGGTTAAGGCTTGCTAAATGCGGAAATAAACTAGGTGTTTAAATTAACAAGCACACAACCTAAATATTCTAGGGTCAACTAGGTGCACCAACAACTTATGCTAAGAAGGACAAGTAACAAGGTGATAGCAAGATATATAACTTCAAGCTCGAAGGCTATCACAATGTAAATTGCATAAGTAAAAAAGCTCGGATATAGAAATAACCGAGGCACACGAAGACGATGATGTATTCCCGAGTTCCTCCCACAAGGGGAGTAAGTCTCGTTGGAGGGGTGTGCGCTCGCCACAAGAGGCCTACTCAACGCCACAAAGGCCTCACCCTATTCTCCGATGAACCCCGTCACAAAGGCCTAGTTCACCTTCCACTATTGGCAACCTTCAAACCCGAGGCACACATCCACAACTTAATTGGAGGCTCTCGGTGTCACCACAATATTGGGGCACACATCCACAACTCAATTGGAGGCTCCCAAGAACACCACAAGTCGTCTAGGGTCCAAGACATAAGAGTAACAAGCTCACAAACTTTCAACTTCCACGAATCATCGTGGAGAGAGCAAACCGATGCAACCGATGCAAATGGCAAGAACACAAGTGCTCAAATCCTTCACTCTCAAATTCCAACAAAGCAACAAATGCTTATGGGGGAATAAGAGATGAAGAACAATGGAGGAGAAACACCAAGAACTCCAAGATCACGATCTACTAAGTTTCCCTCACTAAGAAGGAAGATGGATTGGTAGAAATGTAGATCTAGATCTCCTCTAAATTCTCCCTCAAAGATATGAAAGAATCATAGGATGGTTTGGGAGAGGGGCAAGCTATCCAAGGTCAACAATGGTGGGGAGAGGGGAAATTTCATGCTTGGAAGACTTGCAGAAAAATGGGAAAGAAGACCCCCTTAAATAGGTCCCCACAAAAACTAGCCGTTTTGTGTGCAGAGTAAACAGGATATTCCGGTCCAAAGTTGGACCGGATATTCCGGTCCAATAGGAATATCCGGTCTAATATGAATAATTTGGTACAAATAATCCGGTTGGGTTCTGTCCGGAAGAGGAAGCTATACCGGATATTCCGGCTCCTCCGGAATAATCCGGTTCACATCTGTCAGTTTTATCTCCAGTCCTTAGCCGTTTTCGAGCAAAATCTCCACAACCGGAATATCCGGTCTGAGATGAATAATACGGTACCAAAAATCTGGCTCATCTCTGTCCCCAATATGGACCAAAACAATCCTAACCGGAATATCCGGTTGCCCAGAATAATCCGGTTAGAATAATCCGGTTGGCTTGTGAAACAAAGAGGCTGAACTAGAAACTTTATAACTTTTGCAAATGAACTCCGAACGAGGTAAATCCAATTGCATTGGAAAGATAACAGCAAGGAGTATCCAAATAAAAACGCATGGAAGGTGTGGGAACATTCTCAAAGACGAACGAAATATTTTCACCACCGAAAACGCAACAAGTTTTTCTTATGAAATTCGTTTTCGAGAAACCAAGGCTTGTCATGAAGATGACGACAAGCACTAAAACCCAAAGAAGACATAAGACAAATGAGATCCAAGAAAGATGATATGCCAAGTATGCAAAGGTTTGAGCTCTCCATAACGATTCGATCAAGTTACTCACTTGAGAGCCCCTCTTGATAGTACGACTATCTATCCTATAACCCGGTCTCCTAAAGACATGAGTCCGGTAAAATAGAAAACCTATCAAGATTATACCTTTTTCTTGAGCATTCCACTTGAGCTAGATGATGATGATCTTGACTCTCTCAAGTTGGATCTTCTTTCTTGATTGCGCTTGCTAGCACAAGCTCCGCTTGATGAAGACTTGCAAGTTGCTCCCCCATACACCATTATGGGAGAGACCCTTCTCGGAAAATCTTCACAAGGCCACAATCTCCAAAAGGGTGGCAAGCATCAAGCATAGGATATCTTCAAGATGCTTCACTTGAGCTTCCACGTCAAGCTATATGACGAACACCGCTTGACGACGACATAGACCATGGGCTATATGAAATCTTCCTTTTGGTTCATGTCCATGGAAAGATACCTAACAACACATAGAGATGCCACACACACATACCATGGGTTAGTTCACAAAGCTATATTGACAATTGCTTACCATACCATGAGATACATAATCCCACTTGGTATATCTTTTAGCTTTGTGTGTTGATCACTTGCTTGATCAACCTTGTATCTTTGCTTCTAACTTCAAATGATGATGTCTCGAAGATAATAATGAAATATCACTTAATACTTTTCTTCAAGACACACTAGCAAGAATCTCAACTCAAACCATGACCATTCTTCATATAAATCCTTGAATGTAACAATGACCATCAAGGAAGCTAATAGAGTTCAACACATGAAATCCATTATTTCCTATGGACAATATCTACAAGGATAACTCAATGCAACCATTAGTCCATAAGGATTGTCAGTAATTACCAAAACCACATATGGGGGCACCATGCGCTTTCACAAGTTTGGTGCACACACCGACAACCAAATTGGGGGATCCCAACAAGCACAAGAATCACCAAGAGTAGCAAGATATCAAGGTTCTCCAGAAGAGGAAACCCTGGACTACCCTCAAGAAAATGAGGGGGGAAATGGAAATCGGTTGGTGAATACGTAGATCGGGGCGTTATCCTTCAATCCTTCGAAGATCAACACTTTTGGGTGGAGGGATTGGGAGATCTAGCAAGGTGGATGAGCTCTAGAAATGGTGAAATCTATTCTGGACGAGCTAGCTGGAGGTAGGTGGAGGAGAAGGGGTATTTATACCCCTCATAACTTTTAGATACGTTGGAGACCATTCTGCAAAAGTCACACCGGAAACTCCAGTGTAAAGTCCGGAGACTCCAGACTGAGAAGTTTTCACACAACTTCACACCGGAGACTCCGGATAGTATCCGATGTGTCTTCGGAGTGGCTCCAGCGGGTGAAACCACAACTCCAACTTCATTTCATGCTTGGGAATCAACAAGTCCGGAGACTCCGGTTTGCCGTACCATAGACTCTGGTCTAAACTCTGCCTTTGCTTTGACTCCTTCGTGCAGATTCTATCTGGGGTCGAGGGAGCAGCACGTGTGAGTGTAAGTCCGAAGACTCCGGTGTATCTCCGACAAGTCTCCGGAGGGAGTCCAGCGGGTGACACCAAACATGCAGCAAGGTTCCTTCTCAAAAAAAGCTCCACAACGGAGACTCCGGTGTATCTCCGGAGTGAGTCCAGCGGGTCACACCAGACTCACATCACAGGTTCCTTCTCGGAAAAACTCCATACCGGAGACTCCGGCCTGGAATAAAATTCCAGCAGGAATACAACATTGATCTTTGTCCTTTTTGATACTCATCGCCACCATATCAAATATTATCGATAGACCCTGAAAATCATCAACACACTTAAGAGGATACATGTGTTGTTAACAAACATCCAAAACAAGATGATGTAAGTGTATTTGCACTTTCAATCTCCCCTTTTTGGTGTTTGATGACAACACGCATATTTGCAATGATTATCACAGCTGGGCTATGTTTGAATAAAATAGACGGGCTCTTGAACAACTAAGTCGTGAGCTCCTCCTATGTTTTACAAATAATGCCCACAAGCACAAATACTAATGAACAATATGAATGCATGTAAGTAAGGTAGGTAAAGCAACATTAGGCACAATAATAAGCTAGCTTCACCATGTAGTCTCACCACACATAGATTGAAGGTCCACTAGAAAATAAATCAAAATCAACTAGGATAAAGGGAACACAAGCCATAAAAGCAAATCAAGTCCAAATACTTGTGTTCTGAGGCGAATGAAATCAAAACAAAGAAACCCTTGAAAATGCTGAGAAGTCTATAGCTAATTATTCCCCTTTGGCATCGAGACACCAAAAAGGGCAAAGAGCAAGTACACAAACCCCAAAGGATCAAACATCCTCATCGTAATCCTCGTCATCTCCATCATCATTCTTGTATGTGCCTTCTCCCTCATCATCATCATGTTCTTCTTCATACTCCTCTTCATCCTCTTCTTCCTCAGTATGCTCCTCTTCCTTAGACATAGGAGCCTTTCCACGATTGTTAGAAGAGGAAGGAGCCAAAGTGACCTCCTCAAAATCACCCCACGAGAAGGAGGAGGTGTTCCAGTTCTCATAGGACATGGTCAGCGACTCAGTAGGAGGCTCAGAGGAGGAGTAGCACCAATACCCGCATGGTCTTGGAGCTTGGTGATCATCTTCCTCATATGATGCCTCTCCTTATAGGCCTCATGATTCTCCTTGTGAACAACAATCGTCATGCAAAGAATGTTACACTGAAACCATGAGAGCTTCTTCATTTCATCATGAACCTCTTCCTTGCCAGTGAGGCGAGAAGGAGGGTTGGCATTGTTCCTCCTAGCCCTAGGAGAAGCAATCCCAGCCTCACCCATGTGGGTGTCCTCATCAGAATCCAAGTGATACAAGAGCACCTGGAGAGAGCCAACTGTATGCACAGTCTAGACCCGGGCACTCATCAAGAATGAGCTTCATCACATAGGGAGCATATACCGGGATCTTCTTGATCTCAATCATAGCTTAATACATCTCCTCCTTATTGAAGTGCATGACGTAGATCTCATATCCCTCACCATCTGGACCAGCCAAGTGACACTGGAAAGCCTGATAGAGAAAGTTGACTATCCCTCCACGGATAGCATCCACGTTCCCGGCCTTGGGAGCAATGTTGTTGCGGAAGAGGTGGAGAAGAATATTGTAGACCCTCTTGAGGTCCTTAGCAGTTCCTGTGCTCGAGATCTTCTCATACATAGGAGCCGTCCTCTTCTTGTTATAAGCCACACCATGGATATGCATCCGCTGTCCAGCATCATCACCCCACCAGTAACCAAGCAACTCAGAAAGCCTACGGATAGAACACTCACACTTCCTAGGCCCGTTCATCCAAGTCAGGGGAACATCGTCTTCCTCTCCAAAGGTGACAATGACATAAAACTGCTGAATAGCCTTTATATTGTAGTTCTGCTGAATGCCCACAAGATGCTCAAGCCCTAGTTTACTAGTGATCCACACTGCCTCCTCTAAGTAGTCCAAACTTCCCAAGGCCTCTAAGTCAAGAACCCGCTATGGACAGACAAGATGCCTCATCCTAGCATAGATCTCCCTCTGAATAAGGCTCGGACTCTCTCCTCAAGTAGTGGAAACTCTCAGCAGTGCGAGCCATGGTGAAGAAAGGTCTTGCTCTCATAATCATGTAGTCCCGCTTGCTCATCTTTACCACAGTAGTGATCCTATCAAACCCTGGCCTTCTTTGCCAATTCACGCTTCTGCCGCTCTTGACCAGATTCTTGTTGACGATGCTCATCAACAAGAGTCCTCCGCTGAGCAACCCTCCCAGTATCCGGATCGGTGACTGGGTAGTTGCGAGAGTGAGCATGGTATGTCCTTGTTGTGACATTAGGATTGGAGGCGGACGACTTAGTCCTTTTCCCAGAAAATACAACACAGCCAAACACAAAAACAGAAAGCAGTAGATAAGCATACATGTCCACAGGATGAAAGAAGAAACCATCACAAGATTCTGGACAAATTTCAGAGATTCTACACCGGAGTCTCCGGTCTGGGAGACCGGAATCTCCGGACTGAGATCGGAGTCTCTGGTCTGGGAGACCGGAGTCTCCGTACTGGCAACAGATTTGAGATGTAGACTCTACAAAATTTATACCAAGTGATCTCTAGATGATTTCTACGGAGGGGAAACATCCTAGGGTGGTTCTAAAGAAATAAACAAGTACTAACTCTCCCCAAAACTTGCATCTAGAGAAAAACCTAGATGAACACAAGGAAAAAGAGGGGAGACAGCATACCCTTGCCACCCTGGTTGGCCATGGAGGTTCCCTTGGAGGGGGAACACGTGGAGGAGTTGAGGGAGGCCCTGGGGGCGGGTTCCGGAGGCTAGGGGCTGCCGGAGGGGGTCTTGGAGGCGGCGGCGTAGATGGAGACTTGGGGGTCGGGGTGGTTGGTAGGGAATGAGAAACCCTACCACCGAGATCCCCTTTTTATTCTGCTGAAATCACCAGACCGTAGTCTCTCGGACTAAACACCGGAGTCTCCGGACAGACCGGAATCTCTAGTGTGAAAGACCAGAGTCTCCGACCCACACTCCAAAAAATCTCAGAAAATGGAAGGGACATGCATGTGGCTAGGGAACTTGGCTTTTGGGAATATTTTTGCTTGGGATGAGAAAAACCAACAGGGATGGTACTTCATACTCGAAGATTTCAAGAACAAAACACTAAAACATCAAAATTTGAGTACGTTTTCCATAGAGACAACAAAAACTCAAAAGGAGAGAAAGAAGTCAAATAAAATCCAAATAAGAACCAACTCTTCAAAAGAATAGGTTGGTGGCCTAAGCCACCATGTAAGAGATCACGGTATGTCACCGCGAAGATATATCTTGGGTGCATTGCCAATTCTCGACATTGAAGCTCACAATTCAACATTAGAAAAAGAGAGATAACAATGAATGTTTGCTTTGGGCTTAATGGGGGGGGGTGGAGAACCCAATGTGTTAGGATAACACTCCCCCTATGTCCATGCCTACACCTAAACCCAAACACGTATCGACTAGAGGGGTGTGTGCTACATCTTCAAGTAAAACTCCTAGAATCGATGATATTTAGCTCATTCCTGAATAACATGAATCTTGCATCATCAAGTGGCTTCGTGAAGATGTCCGTGAGATTATCCTTGGTGGGTTCATATGCTAGCTTAATATCACCTCTTGCCACATGATCCCAGATGAAATGATGACGAATCTCAGTATGCTTCGTCCTTGTGTGTTGAACGAGGTTGTAGGCGATGTTGATGGCACTTTCATTGTCACACATGAGAGGCACCTTATCCAAGTGAACATCATACTCTTTGAGGGTTTGCCTCATCCATAGCAATTGGGTGTAAGCACTTGCGGCCTCCACATACTCGGCTTCGGCGGTGGAGAGAGATATACAATTTTGCTTCTTTGAAGACCAACTAACCAAGGACCTACCAAGAAAATGTCAAGCCACAGAAGTATACTTCCTATCATCTTGATCACCGACCCAATTCAAGTCCGTGTATCCCTTGAGAGAAAATTGTGCCCCCTTTGGGTACCACAAACCAAACCTTGAGGTATGAACCAAATAACGAAAGATCCTATGGACCGCCACCAAGTGGCTTTCCTTAGGAGCCGCTTGATACCTTGCACACACACCTACACTCAAAATGATATCCAGCCTAGATGCACACAGGTAAATCAAAGAACAAATCATAGAACGATGCAAGTTTGGGTTCACATCTTTACCATCTGGATTGCGCTTGAGGTGGCATTTGACTTGCATAGGAGATGGCTTCTCTTTTCCACTTGGAAATTAAACCTCTTGAGCATGTCTTGGGTGTACTTGGCTTGAGAAATGAAAGTCCCATGATCCAATTGCTTGATCTCAAAGTAAAGGAAGAATTTAAGCTCTCCCATCATGGGCATCTCAAACCTGTCATTCATAAGCTTTGAGAACTCATTATTAAAAGCTTGGTTAGTTGAGCCAAAGATAATATCATCCACATAGAGTTGGCATATGAAAAGCTCTCCCTTTACCTCTTTGTAAAAAGGGGTGGGGTCGATCTTCCCAAATTCAAACCCACACTATTCCAACAACTCTCTAAGGTGCTCATACCATGCACATGGTGCTTGTTTAAGTACATATAGTGCCTTATAGAGATTGTATACATGGTTAGGGAACTTGAGGTTACCGACCACCATAGGTTGCTTAACATATACCTCCTGTTTTAGTGGACCATTTAGAAAGACACTTTTGACATCCATTTGTTGCAATTATAAATAGTGCAAAGATGCATATGCAAGAAGGATACAGATGGACTCAAGGCGAGCCACAGGAGCATAGGTTTCATCAAAGTCAATGCCTTCCACTTGAGTGTAGCCTTGAGCCACCAATCTTGACTTGTTCCTTATGACAATGCCATGCTCATCTTGCTTGTTTTTGAATATCCACTTAGTGCCAATAACATTGTGGAAAACCTTGGGCTTCTCAACTCACTTCCAAAATTTATTAAGCTCAAAGTTATTGAGCTCATCATGCATAGCTTCCACCCAATCGGAGTCCTCAAGAGCTTCAAACACTTTCTTTGGTTCCACCATGGATATGTGAGCTTGATGCTCACTAAAGTTTGCCAATTGACTTCTTGTGTATCTTCTAGTTTGAACATCTTCCAACACTTTGTTGTCGGATACATCAATACGCTTCAATTCTCTTCTAATTTTAGCACGACGGGCTTTGATCTCCTCATTATTGCGAGGAGGAATCACTTGATCGTCTTGATCATTTGGGTTCCCGTCTTGACCGAACTGTTGGCCTTGATCATCATCATCATCATCACCATCATCATCCTCAACACTTTCTTCAACTTGAGGAGAGGAGGATGAAGAAGGTTGATCTTGGCCTTGACCTTGACTAGCTTGAAAGACAAGAGTGGTTAATTCTTGCATAGTAACTTGGTCAACAAGAGGAGGGTTTTGAGATTGTTCTTGGATACGTGCATCACTTGGATCCTTGGATTGTTCTTCTATTGTAGAGGAGGGTTCCACTTGGGTAGAGCATAGTTCTTCTCGAGTTTCCATAAGATGTCCCTCAATGGAGAGGAAAATCCCACACCCATCCTTCCTATGGCTTCTTGAGGCATTTCAACATCTACATTAGAAACATGAAATTGCGCCACTTGGGAGCCACCATTTTCCTCGAAAACCACACTACAAGATTCTATGACTATCCCTGAGGATTTGTCAAAGACACTATAAGTGTGGGATTCAGCACCGTAACCAACGAATATACTCTCAATAGTTTTAGATTGAAATTTAGACAACCGAACACCCTTTATCAAATAGAAACACTTACAACCGAATACACGGAAGTAGGAGACGTTGGGTTTGTTGCCGGTGAGGATCTCATATGGAGTCTTCTCTAATATCTTGCGAATGTAGAGGCAGTTGGAGGAGTGGCATGCGGTAGATATGGCTTCGGTCCATAAATATTGAGGAGAAGAGTACTCCGCCAACTTGGTCCTTGCCATATCCAATAGAGTTCTATTCTTCCGCTCGGCTACACCATTTTGTTGAGGGGTGTAGGTGGCGGAATATTGATGACGAATCCCCTATTCACTAAGGAATCCATTCAAAGTGTAGTTCTTGAACTCGGAGCCGTTGTCACTCCTAATAGCCATGATTTGGACATTGTGTTGATGTTGCACTTGGTTGGATAAATCGATGATAGTTTGTTGGGTCTCACTCTTGCACTTGAAGAAATAGACCCAATTATATCTTGAATAGTCATCGAAAATCACCAAGAAATACTTCTTGCCCCCAAGACTTGCCTCGGGCACGGCACCAAAGAGATCAACATGGAGAAGCTCCAAGATCCTCTTTTATGAGATAATGGTCTTTCTCTTGTGAGGGGCATCATGCATCTTTCCTTCAACACATGACCTACAAACGCGATATTTGGAAAAGGAAACATATTCTTTTAGTCCGAGGATTAGGCCACCTTTGTGAAGACTTTGCAAAGTTCTCATGTTGACATGGGATACGCGGAAATTCCACAACCACCCCATGTCCGCCTTTCCGAAAAGACACATCGCTTGAGAGTTGGTAGACTTCGAAAAGTCCACCACAAACAACTCATTTTCAACATGTCCCACGTATGCGACGTCAAGAGTCTTGCTTCTCATAAGGACCACAACATTTTCATCAAAGAAGATGGAGAAACCCATCTTCCCAAGAGAACGAACTGAAATTAAATTGAAACCAAGGGATTCAACAAGCATGACATCCACGACAGTGACATCGAAAGCAATCACAACCTTGCCGGAGCCCGTTACCTTAGACTTGGACTTATCTCCATAAGTGACAGACGCATAATTTTTATTTGCGTGCAACTCCATAACAAGTTCTTTGATTTCGGTCATATGACTAGTGCATAAACTATCAATTATCCATTTAGACCCACCGGAAGCATAGTCCTGCAAGAGATCATTGAATAGAGTTAGGACCCGAGGAGGGTCCCCTCATGTTAGCAACAAGGGTCTTTGGAACCAAAATGGTATAGTCAATGAAACCTTCAATAGGACCAACATATTTAGCTTGCACAACACCATAATAATCAACATATAAGAAATGGTGTGAATTGTTAGTTCCTGCGGGGATTCTACGAGTACTGTTGTCACTAATGACAATACCACTCGAAACAACATTGTTGGCTTTCTTCTTGTTCTTCTTCTTGTTCTTCTTTTTGGGAACATAGCCAAGACCTTTCTTACCAACTTGTGTCCTAGGAGCACTCACTTTTGGTCTAAAGGCAACCACTTGTGGGATAGAGGCCACAACCTTCTCAACTTGAGGGCCCTTGCCCTTGAGCCTTGCTAGCTCAGCCTTCAACCTAGCATTTTCCTCAATAATATTTTCATGATCACAAGAAGAAGTAGAGGTTCTAGGTGAGTTGAATTAATTAAGGTGAGTTTGAAGTTGTTCATGTGACTCTTTGAGGGTAGAGTGTTGACTCTCCAAGGCCTTGTTAGCCTCGGTGAGCTTCTCAAACTCCTCGGTTAGTTTATCATGACTAACCCCAAACTCAACCTTATCATTTTTAGCCTTTTTATATTTAGCAATAGCAAGGTCACGTTCTTTAGTGATTTTAGAAACAAGTTCATTATGTGACACTTCAATAGTTTCAAGTTCCTCTTCAAGAGAAACTCTACCATTATGCTCTTCCTCAAGAGTCATAGATAGAGATGATTTCTCATCCACATCACTTCTCTCAATCTCACCTTCTTCTCAAGATCTTCATGGGCCTCTCCCAATTGGATCATGATGAGATCAAAGTACTTCTTGGTCTCTCCTTGCAAGTTAGACATAAAACGATCCAAAGAGGCAATTTCATTTTCTACTCTAAGACTAGCATTGCTATTCAATTCATTTGGAGTCTTAGAGTTGGGAGATGGTGATACCTCCGAGGCATAGGCCATGAAGCACTTGGCATTGGATTGAGGAAGATTCTCATTGGGGGATTCAAAGAGTGATGACGATGATGGAGTTTAAGCAATAGCAATAGTGGCCACTTCATTCGTGGATTCTTCTTCTTCTTCATCACTTCCGGAATCATACTCCTCTTGAGTCACTTGCACAAACTTGGTGGGGGACTTCTTGGTGAAAGGTTTCTTCTTGAAGTGAGGTTTCTTGTAAGCCACCTTCGACTTGTCCTTGCGAATAAGCTTGCCATCATAATGTTCCTGATGACCCACAAGTATAGGGGGTGTATCATAGTACTTTAGATAAATAAGAGTGTTGAACCCAACGAGGAGCAGAAGGTGTTGACAAGCAGTTTCGATGAAAGAATAACTAAATACTGAAAGATAAATCTATATGGTTTTTTGATATTGCCGATAAATAAAGTGCAGTAATAATAATTGCAGCAAGTGGCCCAATCCTTTCTTCAGCAAAGGACAAGCCGGTGGTTTTACTTATGATTAACAAACGTTCTCGAGGACACATGGGAGGTTTCTTTCAAGTGCTTTTGTTCCATGCCGCTGAATAATCTTTAGTGTTTTGATGAGTGTTGTGTGGGTGAACCTATGCTAATGTACCTTTCCACCCAAGACTAATACATACTTGTTATTATACCCCTTGCAAGCATCCGCAACTACAATATAGTAATTAAGAAATAAATCTAACCACAGCTTTAAACTCCAGGATTCTACGCTCCCTCGTGTAATGGTTTCCTAACGGGGGTTTAGCTTTCTGTCACTCCGGCAACCCCACGATTAGTAGCCAAATACACGATGTATTCCCCTAGGACCATAAATGGTGAAGTATCATGTAGTCGACGTTCACATGACACCACTAGAAGAATAACACCACAACTTAAATATCACACATTAAATATTACTCAACATTACTTCACTACTAACAACTTGACTTCTCCCATGTCCTCAAGAACAACACGAACTACCCACAAGACATCATATGGATCATAATCAGAGGTGATATAATGGTGATTAACAATCTGGACATAAACCTATTCCAATGGTTTCACTCAATAACATCAACTACAAGTAGTAATCAACACTAGGAAAGTTTCCCCTATGAAATAGATAAGATGCAACCCTAGATGTTACAGCGGAACAGAGTGGAGCTGAGGGTGATGATGGTGGAGATGATGATGATGATGATGAGGAGGATGATCCCGATGGATCCCGGAGTGATAACGGTGACGATGGCGACGAATTCCCCTCTCCGAAGAGCAGTTTCCATGGCAGATTTCTCCCTGTCAGAGAGCTTTTCTCTCTCGGGTGTTTTCCACCCCGAGGCGGCGGCGGAATAGTTCTTCGATGATGGTATGAGGCTTAGGGTTCCCTGGGGGCCAAGTACGCGAAAGATATCCCCCAGAGGTGGGCCAGGGTGGCCACACCACCTGGTGGTGCGGCCAGGGGGCGCCACCTCATGGCGTGGGCCCCTGGTGGCCCCCCTTTGTCTCCCCTTCTGGCTGGACTCCTCCTCTGAACTTCTAAGATACCCCCGGTTTCCCACTTCTTCTTCTGATCTTCTCAAATATGATATCTGTGCGGTGCTTTTCCCATCAGATTTCGGGTCCCGATGTTTATTCTCCATAAATTATGAAACATGCAAAATAAGATAAAATAACATAAGGGATGCATCATAACATGAAATATATCGATGAATAACAGAAAATTATCAACTCGCCCAAGCTTAGACCTCGCTTGTCCCCAAGCGAAACTGAACTCAGTAAACATGACCACAAATTTATGGAGTGAAGAGTCGATAAATAAAATACGGACAAGAAGGATCACATTCATCTATGTACCAATCATTATAGGCAGCAACTTCCTCTCATATAACCTAACTTGAAACTAGTAATGGGAGTCACAAACAAAGATGCAAAAGAGAGAATCAAAATTGGTGATGGCAAACTTTATTCTTGGTCAGAGAACATTTAATGATATCATGCTTATCTTAGGTGAAGTCTTTATAACATAACATGTAGTGTTGACTTCCTAATTTGCCCCCATGTTGGTCATACGCAAGTTCAGAGTGGATTGGGCGAACAACCATGCATGCATTAGTTGCAGTGGAGGCGGAGCGACGAGGAGTCATGGATGTATGCATGCAACGGCAGGGCATGCATGTATTAATTACAGCGTGCTCTGATGGGATTTCAGAAGGGGCAAATAAGTCTACTCAAGCTCTAATTTAGCTCAATCGAGACTTGTCTTGGTATCTGTTCTTTGCTCAAAACGCAAAGTAAAAGTAAACGGAGGGAGTATCTTAGCGAAGATACAACCACACTATCTCTCTTCATTAATTATAGTGCCACATAAGCAAAATGCATATAAAACCGTGCTAAGAGATTTGCATTAGCATAGGCCTTATTGCAATGGTGGAATTCGCGTGCGAGCCCCCAACAATCGTCCATGAGGCCTTTCGACGGTGATTATATTTGCCTTGTGGTGCATTTGGCGGCACCTGGATGACTTGGTTTTCAACAGGCCATGCCGGAACATGACGCCATCAATTCTCGTTTCTTCGACCCACCCACTAACCATTTTTACTCAATGCCATGCTTTATTAGCTTTGTTTTATTGTGTATCAGCTAATTAACTAGTTTTGTGGTGAATAAATTTGATTAATACTTGTAGCAAATCTGCAATGAAGCATCTCAAGAATTGTGTGTAACAATTCGCGGGAAATAAGTCATGTTAAAGCTACAGATTAATACTCGTACACAAATTAATCCAGATCAAAACATACAAGATCACTTCCTTTCCCATAAGGAAGGGAAAGTGTGGTACAACAGTACAACAAGTGCAAACTTGTGTGTGCAAAGTACACATCACAGATCTCAAACATTGTAGACGGCATATAAAAGGGTGGTCCCGGGTGGAATTTCTGTGTTGTACTACTCAGTGACACAAATTTAAACATTATTGAAATTGTTGCATTTCACATACGAATATCTCCTCAGAAATAAGCTCGAGACGATCTGCTACATCCGAGTATCTAGATAAACTCCCATATACTGGGCAATCAACATGTGTTGCAATCTACTGTTTTCTCTGTCGTTTCCGTGGCTCGCCCTGGTCGCCTGGCTGCTGCCCCACCGTCATCTTCTTCCGCTGAAGGCGCGACATCTCCACCATCTTCGTCATTGCCGGAGTCACGTACGACTGGGGCTGCTGTTCCTCAAAGTCATCTTCTTCAGAGGCCCCGTCTTCAGCTTCATCATCATCATCATCTCCACAGTCTTCTTTTTTTACATACGCCTCCCCAAGAAGAGCCGATCCACACCCGTCTTCAAAATCATCATAATCTCCTAAATCTTCTTCATATAAATCATCGTCTTTCAAATGAACTGATTTCGATCCAAGCTGCATGCCCGGGCTCTTCCGCTGCAGCATCGAGGCCCCGGCGCGCTGCTGCCTGTGCGAGCTCATCCCGGACAGGAAGCACGCTCGCCCCGTCGCCTCGTACTCCTGCTCGTCTTCCACGCGAGCGATAAGGTCTTTCAGCTCGCCCACCAGCGCCGTGCTCATACGGTTGTCGGCCATCAGTGGGGCCGAAGACTCCAGCCGGCTTCGCAGTATCCGTGCGCCCTCGGCATGTTCGCCGCGATCAGCCGCTTCCCTTGCCGCCGCCATGTCTTCGGTTGCGGCCACGCGAACGCGCTCACGCTCGACCTCCAAGGACGGCTCCATGTCCGTCACCTCAACCGGCCTCTGGATCACGGCATCGTCTCCAGCGACGTTAACCTCCTGCCCTGTAGCGGCATCTCGGTAATTGCAGCTCAGCTTGACGAGCCCGGTGACCTCATCGTCAGCTCCTGCAGGCACGTCGACGAATATCAAAAAGCGCCTCTCCTCGTCGGCGTAGAGCTCGCCCACGTCCACGGAGGCAGCACGGCCACCGGCGTCCACGCTGTTGTCGTAGCGTCCGGACTTGACCTCCCGGACGCGCACGCCCGGATGCAAGCACGTCACCGCGATGCGCGCCTCCTGCACGGCGACCGTGAGGAGCCCGCCAAGGCACTGCGCGAACGAGTCCTGGAGGACAGCCTGGTTCTCGATGAAGGAAAACGTTCCGCCCGTTATCTCCGCGATCGTGTGCATCGCCGCAGCGTCGTGGTCGGTGCCGAAGCCAAACGCGTGAACCGCCGGAGGCCGGGTGCCGAAGCCGGCGTAACTTAGCGAAGGTGGCACGAGCTTGACGTAGTTAGCACCGTTATTGCTACCACGATTATAGTAACTCGGCGCGGTGAACGTGTCCTGCCCGTCGGAGAGAAGCATGATACTGGTGACGGCGTTCTTGTAGCGGCGGTCGTCGAGCACCTTGGCGGCCACTCGGAGGCCGTCGCCGATGTTGGTGGCCCCGTTCGCGACGAGGGACTCCACGGCTCGCTTCGCCCTGGCCTTGCCCGCGTCAGACGTGCGCACGAGGCCGATCAGGCGGCTCGCGTTGTTGGAGAAGGACACCACGGAGAGGCGGTCAGCCGATCCGAGGTTGTCGATGACGAACCCCATTGCCTGCTTCAGCAGCGCCAGCTTACGGCCCGTCATGCTGCCGCTGATGTCGAGCACCGCCACGAGGTCGAGCGGCGCGCGCGCGGCCTCGGAGGCGGCCGCCGATGGCGCCTTAAGGTGCACAAGCACCGCGAAGTTGTCGCGTGAGGAACCCCTCGCCACGGCCGGGTACTCGCAGTGCGTCTTGAGGACCACCGCTCCTCCGTTGGCTGCCTCCGCCTGAACGATCTCCTGCACCGGCTCGTCGTCTTGGTACAAGCGGCGGGGCGCCTGTTGGTTGGACGACGGCGGCGGGGCGTTCACGGCCGGCAGGACGGTCCACGGCACCATGCAGAGCGGGCAGTTGTGGTTGCCGTGTTGGACGCTGGCGGAGATGCAGCTGAGGTGGAAGGCGTGGGAGCACTCCGCCGTGAAGCTGGCCTGGCCGCGAACCATGCCTCCCAGGCAGATGGCGCACGCGTCGGCATCGCTCGAGTCCGCCATTGGAGCAAAGCAAGGATCGGATCTGATGTCGGAGTAGTACGTAGGCTATTGCTATGGGTGTGTCCTCTGGTTTGTTGGATGAAATCCGGCGTATATATCGCGTGCCGTCGACCCGTTACGTCGGTGATTTGGGTCGGTGATTAACGAGTTTGTTTTGGAAACCTTGGCGCGTGCGTAGTCCACACGGAAACCGGAAACAACCTACGAGAGAAAATAGAAGGAAGTGGGGAGGAAAAAGGGAAGTCCGAGCAATTTATTACGGGGACATGTATTTTTCCTTTCCGGAGGATTAAAAGCCTCTGATCCTCTGATTGACGAAGTGGCACATGTATTTTTTTTTCCCGGAAAATCTAAATGTAGGGCGCACTAGATTAAGCTTAACTCCAGGCAGACTTAATTGAGGCCGGTAGCGAACAAACTATGGAACCCACCGAACCAGCTTCGGAAGCCCAGGAAAAAAGGGGGAAAATGCATCCGCCCAAGCTAGGATTCAAACTCGGGTCTAGCAGACCAAGCCGCACGGCCTTTACCACTGAGCTAGCTTAGCATTTGTATAGCAGTAGTGTAATCGGGAAATGCGAAGGAGAACCTGCTCCCGCTCGCCCCCTACATCACAGCCGTCCGGCTATTGGAGATTAGCACAGACCTTATACCCGCGCTGTATTCTCCCATTGATAAAAGCACCGTCATCGCATGTATATTTCGTGTATTGACTGACATCGCATTCATAACAGATGGTACGTATGTTGATAAGCCAGGCCGGTAATTAATAAGACGCGGTCGACCAAAACGGCTCCCAACCTGCCAAGTAAACGGTCACATGCAACGGTAACATCTTGAGAAACAAACGATGGATCGAACCAGCATATATACGGCCACCTCCCCTCTTCCCCTCATAGCTATATTTGAACATGTAATTCCACCTCCTCTTGCCAATGTCTCAGTCTAGCTCATCTGCTCAGGCAAACTCAGCTCGAGCAACCGCTGCATCGCCGCTCCCACTAACCAGGTGCCCCGTATGCAACGTCGGCATGATCCTCTAGTTTGTCTCCGCTACTTCAGCCAATCCTGGCCGAAATTTCTTCAAGTGCGAGCACCATGGCGTAAGTGGACTGTACCCGCTGTTATAAGTTTCCAATTTCCATGTTGGTTCTTCCTTTATAGTATGGATTTCTTTATACAGAAGGGAGGATGCACATTCTGGAACTGGGAGAACCAATATCGCGACTATCTTCGCGCTCGATGGGGTCATATTATCGGCATCCAAATTCCCGAGCAGGCTGTCGGCATCCCCTCAATGGAGCAGACGGCCAATATACAGACTAACATCCTCTTGGCCAACCAGGAGCTTCTGAACAAAATATTCACAGTTTGCCTTGCCAACCTCGTTGTGCTTGTTCTCATCCTAGCTCATATTTACTAGTGCACCATAATCTTCACGCAGTGCATGCTGCTCTAGTAGTATTCTAGTAGTTTCAACCAAGCATTTATTTGCTCCATAGCAGACCTAGCAGTTCCTATATGTTGGTAAGTTTGTACTCGTTCTAATAAATTACCATGGTACTTGCACGCTGTAATTACTCAGCGGATATAATTATGTCGTTCTGATCGAGCCCAGAGATATACTGGCCGGCAGCAGTGCAGCAGTCATCTACGACAACATTTAATAGCACGAGTACTGGGCTCAGTTGCAGATCGCGTACCTCCCTCCCCCAGAGTTAATAAAACCCATCCCCCGTGCCTCATGGTCGAGCACAACGCAAAGCAGCGATCTCCAGCTCTCCTTCACACTCAACAATCCTCCCTCTCGTCTTCACGTCATCTCTAAGAACAAGTTTTTGAGCATTTTGACGCCGGTCTCTACGCACGTAAGTAGATTTTCTTTGTTATTTTGCTCGCGCAGCCCCTGGTCGCACACTTGCACTCACTCACTGTTTTACAGCGTTGCCCCTCATGGATCATGAGATCATCGACCTAGAAGACCCAAACGTGACACCAGTGCCGGCACCGACTTCACGTTCATCCCCACAGCGGGTTTGTCAGGTCATCGAGGGGTTCAACGAGTTCAAGCGTTCCCTCGTGGAAGAAATTGGATTCGCTGGTCTTTTGCAGATGCCCTCCTTAGGTAGGTTAAATCTCAGGTTTAGCACGTGGATCTTGAGTAGGATAGATCCGAATAACAGGTGGATAGCACTTGACGATACGCGTAAGATCCGTTTTTGGGCTGAAGATGTTCACAAGGTTTTCGGCATACCATGCGGCAAGCGTAACATCCGTGGTACTGACAACGTGGCATCTGAGACATCTGTGAAGTTCATCAGATCAAATTTGGGTTTGCCCGAAAGGGGAGTTGTATTTCTGAAGCCAACAGAAGCAGTGCTAGCAAAGGAAATGTCAGAGCACAGTGCAACAAACCTTGAGAAATACTGTTTCAAATGGGCATTCGTTGTTTTTGTCATGGGCCATCTTTTAACACCTGGCACAAAGCACGACCAGGCAAATGTTGACTATTGGGGTGCGATCTCTCGAACTGATACAATACAAGATTTCAATTGGTGCCAGTACACCTTGGATCACTTGCTGGCTGCAGCTCAGAAGGTTAAAACAGACATCACCTCTGGCCGTGCGGTCACTCACCTCCACGCATGCCATCTTTTTTTCCAGGTGACATACTGTCCATTCTGCAAATATCTTTTCCTGCGTTTTAGTTCTTACAAAATTTCCATTACGCCAGATCTTCTACCTTGACAACCTAGATCTCGGTATATTCAATTTATCCAACAATACTATACCGAGAATATCATTTTTTGATGACGCCAAGCTCCGTCGAATGATTCTACAATGTTGCAACTTGAAGAAAGGGGTATACGACTACTCATGCGCACCAGTGAGCCATTTGTCATCTACAAGCATCCACATTATGTACACAATAGCTAATAATAACCTGCGCACCCTGCAGATAAGGGATACAAAGAAGATTTGTTACACCAGAAGCTCGCTGGACACGTCGTCCGAGGTTGTAACCCCACGAAAGCCTCCTGTCAGTCCAACGCCGCTGAACTGTAGGCTACCTTCGCCCATGCAACGGGTGGAGCAAGCTCCTCGCGCCACAGGCGCTACTGCATTCTCCACTTACATGGCGGAAAAGTATCCGTTACTGGTGAGTAAATCCTTACATCGATCTTGACCATTTCACCACTTTTTCTATAAATCATTCATCTCAATTCATAATGCAGGCTTCCTCTGAACTCGGCATCATGCTTAAACTACACAATGCCATGGGTTTCCGTGTGGCCACAACTCTCAAGGACTCCATCCTCCAAGAAAACATCCGCATGCTCGACAGAATGGTCAGCGCGCTGGGCGAGAGCTGCGTCTGCTGCAGTCTTCGAGGCGCCAGGTGTCTCGTACAAAACCCCCCGCCCGGAAGCCCAACCATATCAGACTTGTACTGTCGGAAGCTTGACATGTCGGATTCAGAAGGTGATATTATCGCTGATTGGGGCGCACAAAATCTTAGAGTACCAGTTGCTAACACGTGCACGTGCATGTAGGTGAAAGCTCAAGTGGAACTAGTTATTCGAACAAAAGATCTAGGAATGAGCCTTCTAGCAGCAAGGCTGCAACTGTTTCACCATCGTCAGGTATAAAATCTTTCTGTACAATAAATCCCATGATGCCATCACAATTTTTTCACTCATGCAGAAAGGAAGGTTGCATTCTCCTCCGACTCGTTCTCTACGCCGCCTCCAGCCTCCAAGATGAAAGGAATCGTGCCATCTCCTGAAGCTATCAAGGGTTTCGCGGACGACATCGTTGGTACCATACTTATGGTTACACAAGAACAGGTCTTGCCTCCGGATGTTGTCAGCTTCGGGCAGGTCTCTCCGGCCCCTATGCAGGTGCCAACCGCGCACGTGGGGTACGCGGTGGATCACTGGTCGTCTGGCCGATCGTAGGAAGTGCATGACCCTAGATCAATTGCCTCGATCGCCGAGTTCATCCGCAAGATGAAATTCTCAGAGAAGCACAGGTACCAGCTTTTTTAGTGTGTTGGTGTTTTAAGCTCATAGCACCTAAGAATCTTACACTTTTATCAGGACATGGATTTCGCACGAACATCCTCGTTTCATATCAGCCACAGCGGATCCAATTATTGACCAGTTAATGGGCCCATTTAGTCTCGATCACGAGATTTGCTCATTAGTTATCCGTCGTATGAACCAGATCGATGCAAAGATTTTGTACCTCGGTCTGCCCAGGTGGAGAATCGTGTTTGAACCAGACTTTGCGGTATGATAAAATGTTCACGCTCTGTTTATTTTCGTAGTAAACTTCGCTGACAGTTTTTAATCGCAGACCCATGTGTTAGCCGGGGAGAAACCTTGGGAAATTCAGTCAGTACAACTCCAGTTTGCTGGCCCGGCTGTTGACTACAACATCGCCGAGTGTAGAATGGTAGGCCAGTAAACACGATCTCCTGATGAATGTTCTTCCCTGCTTACAATATAATTTTTGGGTTACAGTTCCTTGTGCCCGTGTTGCTGGATATTGGTTGGAGCTTGTATGCCTGGGACATGCAGCGGAAGGTCATACACGTGATGGACCCCTTTTCATCGGACCCAGACTACTACACAAACAAGCCACTGCACGACATGGTTGCTGACCAGCTCCACACAACCCTTTTCTCTTGCATATACAAGCATTTCGCAGACTGGCCAGTGGACTGCATTAGCTGGAAGAAGATCCATCACTGCCTGACCAGCACTACATTTGAAAAGTGAGTAAAAACTTTCAGCCCCGCACCACTACAGGATTCTATCGTCGAACTGATTGTTTTCTTCTTCCATTAAATTAGGGAGGAGACAGGGATATGCATGATTCACTTCATGAGGCATTTTGACTCAGACAACTTGAAGGTTATTCTGAACAAGGTAGTTTCTTAATTCAGTGTGATCAGTCTGGCAAGCGACTCTGAAAACTAAACCGTTTTTTTCTCGTATCACAGGAAACATATTCACACCAAAAAATGTCAGTTCTGGCAGAATTGATTCAGCTTGAGGGGAACAATGGGAAGATCCCACCATCATTGCTGTCAACGCTGAAGGCCCAGTAGATCAATGGCCTTATTCGGAAGTGCAGAAAGGATGGCGGCCCACTATCGACCTGGCTGCCAGCTTGATTATCCTAGCTCGCATTACCACCTATCGTGTGTTTTAATGTAATTTTATCTATGGCATTATATCTAGCCACCTGTCTACGCTTTGGCGCTTTGCCCTGCTTAATATTGGATTCAATTATTTTTCTGTTCCAACGACCGTAAATTCACACCATAAGATGCGGTAAATAACCCGACAGGGTTGCAGTGGCCAGCGTGCAGATTAAATAGGTGTTGTACCTGGAACTGCAAGACGGTAATATTAATCATGAACCATAAGTATGCCAAGTACGCCCGTGCAGTGTGCATCCGTAAACTTTTTAATGCAAACGCACCTGCCAATGGCGGCTCTATGCTTAAAAGGCACAAGCCAGTAGAGCTCGACTCCACGAGCTCTTCTCTTCCACTCTCTTCAGCACTACTCCAGTGTTCTTCATCCAGCTCTTGCAGTTTCTTCGGCATGTCGGAGCAGCCGTGGAACGATCGCCGTGCTAGAGGGCCTCCGCCACCTCTGCCTCTTATCATGTGCCCGTTATGCTGCATGGCCAGGGTGATATCGTTAATCACCGGATCAGACAACAACAACGGCTCTCGGTACTACCAATGCATCTACGTATTCGTAAGTTACAGCACCTCCGTCGTCTCGCTTTTCCATTTTCCGGCCAACGGCCAGTTGAATCCTAACCTTTTCGTGGTGACAGCCTGGATCACTGGAAGCACCGCCCCAGCCCTGCTTGTTCTTCCAGTGGGATGAAGAGTACGCTTTCTTCATTACGGGTGAAGGTCTACCCCTGCTCAACCACGTTGCCGGCGTTCGTCATGTCAACCCCTTCTTTGGATCAACGTGGCTGCACGCGGCGATGAACTCAACCGAGCTGGGCACCGCCGCCCTGTGTCTCTTGCTACTACTGCAGCAAGTCCTGCAAATGATCGACAGTCGTATATGATCAGGGGTACTAGGACAGCCACCCATCAAATGATCTGTATCTGCGAGTGTAAATGCACCGTGTTTATCGTGTCATTTAAATTAATTATCAGTATTATGTAATATTAGAAAACCAGTTAGTTGATTTAGCCAGCTGTCCTGCCTGGAAAAAAAATACCCACCGCAAAACTTAGATCGTGTTTAAAAAGGAGAAAATAATATCCAATCAATTTTTTTGAAAAATGTCGGAATCCACCGTGTTCCCTATTTTGACCGGAACACGGTGGGGGAGGCCCACCTCAATCAACGCCTCTGTGTAGACCAATAGTAATCTAAGATGTCCTCCAAACGTCGGCGGCAATGCTCCACCTCACTGGAAAAAGCAGGCTGATGTTGATCGTGTCGGCCCTCCCTCGCCCCCCTCTCTCGCTAGCTTGCTATGCATATCATAAGGCTGATTGTGAGAGGTGTCAAAAATGCTTTCCGGTAACAGCAAACATTTAGGTTACCAGGACCGATGTACTTAGCAGCGGATTGACGCCAAATAACGACTACCAAGACGATTAGGGGGAAGGGTCTGTCATGTTGAAGGGCCCTAACAACCAATACCCCACATATCTCATTAGTTCATTAGTTAGACTTTTCGCTGTCTCACCGGTCACGGCTTTTGTCGCGCACCTTGCTAAACCATCACACACCGTCGCATATCATGCCCTCGGTACTCGTCAACCCCCTCTATCTCGCTTAATCTCTCGCTCACGCCTAGACGATAGTCAGATCAGCAACATTCGCTTATTCGGATGTAGCGATGATGGCCTCATACGCGCACCCTGTAATGCGCTTATTCGGATGCGCACATGCACCAAGGCAATGTGCTTTGTGTGGTACTCATTTATAATCCGATACCAGGCCGACACTGTGTGTTGAGCAGAACGAATGAACCCTACATTATCCGTCTAGGCGATCATACCAACCCAATGTAGGAAAATTAACAAGCAGGTAATTGGCATGGTCCACATGCCGGCCCCAAGTTATCCCGCCCAGGTTGTTCCGAATCGCATAATGCTATAGTTATGTTTGTGGCCGGGGCAACATTGGCCGGTCTAGCTTACAAGCGCGTTGGCGCTCGCTTGGCTTTCAACCGTAGTAGAGACGTAGATGGAGACCTGCCCCGCCTCGAAGCCCCGCCCTCCTCTAACCATCTACCCCGCCGCTCAGCCACCCATCTAACACGCATTCCACCTCCCCCCCCACACACACACACCAAATGCATACCGTCGCCGACGAGCACCCGCAACAAGCACCCCCCAACCTTAAGTCCATTATCAACGGCGGCCTAATCCGCCGTGGCGCAGCGCGACGTCGTCTCCGAACGGCGACCTACTGCCGATAACTTTCATGCCGTCGGTACTCGTCAACCCCCTCTATCTCGTTGACTCTCTCGCTCACACCTAGACGATAGTAAGATAAGCAACATTCGCTTATTCGGATGTAGCGACGATGGCCTCCTACGTGCACCCTGTAATGCGCTTATTGGGATGCGCACATGAACCAAGGCAAAGTGCTTTGTGTGGTACTCCTTGATAAACCAAGACCAGGCCGACATTGTGTGTTGAGGATAACGAATGAACCCTACATTATCCGTCTATGCGATCATACCAACCCAATATAGGAAAATGAACAAGCAGGTAATTGGCATTGTCCACATGCCGATCCCATGTTATCCCTCCCAGGTTGTTCCGAAACGCATGATGCTAGTTTGTGGCCGAGTTAACATTGGCCGGTCTAGGTTACAAGCGCGTTGGCGCTCGCTCAACCGCACTAGAGATGTCGATGCAGACCTGCCCCGCCTCGACGCCCCGCCCTCATCTAACCATCTACCCCACCGCTCAGCCACCCCTCCAACACGCACCAACCTCACCCCCCCCCCACACACACAAACACACAAAATGCATACCGTCGCCGATGAGAACCCGCAACAAGCACCCCCCCTTCCCAACCTTAAGTCCATTATCAACGACGGCCTACTCCGACGTGGCGCAGCGCGACGTCGTCTCGGATTGGGTATTGTTTTAAATTAAGAAAAATGGGTATGAAGACTAAAAGGGCAGGCGCGCTAGTTAGGAAAATATTACGATTTAACGCCGTCAACGAAAAATATATGCCATTTTCATTTTCTGGCTTAGTATTAGACAAGATGAAAAAAAAATTGACAAACAACACTTGGCTTTTTTGATAGATATAGATTTCATTGATAGATATATATTTCATTCCGGGGATCACACTGATTCATCCCATTGTCTCACACATCATTGCCATCGCGCGTGCACGAGGAGGTTTTAGAGGATTAAAAACTTACACATGCCAGTGGCGATCAAGCAGTCACGTGTCTACTTAAGATGCATTCAAACTTACAACTACCAGGCGCGTCAACATGTCCGCGCATTTAGGGGAAAGCAGTAGTAGTACTAGTACTGGATAGGTTGCTGGCCACTTCAAGTTCTCCAGCATTAGCGTAATTGTTCTGGACTGACAACGGTGTTCGTGCACAACCAACTCCAGCCTACGGATTTATCACGCCTGCTGGTACCTTGGCTATGTTGCCTGCCATCCTGAGCACCAGCTGCAACAAGTGCTCCTTCAAGTACCGGAGCTCCACCTGCAAGAAACAAACGGTCAGTGCTGCAATAAATGTCGATCGGTAAGACCACATAGCCACTTCAGTACCACGCACCTGGTTTGTAAGCGCAGTCATTTGCTTCCCGTTGAAGTTTAGTATGTAGTGCACGACGTAGAAGGCCGATTCATCTCTGCGTCAGAGGATTTATACTAATTCAGTACAAAAATCGTGTGATCAAAATTTGGCAGTAATTCGTATGAAAATACTTACGGAGTGCATGGCTCGTTCAAATGGCGATGGAAAACTTGTTTGAAAGATGAGCTGTTGATCCTCCATCCATCAAAAAAAGCAGCAATGCATTTCTCAAGTGCCTGTCCAAGGGCCCTTGCCACGTCGGAATGCCTGGCCGTATCTGACCGAACACCAAGAGACGAACGCACAGGGTCCATGATGTGCACGATTTCCCCTGGGATGTCGAATCCGTAGAGCACCATTGCACCCTCATCGTCGACCATAGGAATGTATATCTGCACCAGACAGTAAAATAACGTCACAATGGCATCTTTTATCACGAGTTTTCCCATTTTGAATTTACCATGGTGCAGCTCTCCACATCGTAGCCTAGATGTTCTCCAACAAAAAGTTCTTTCACTGCATCGCTATCTACGTACATTGACCCGCAACTCAGAACCAGCGCCTGCAATTAAACATCAGTTATGATTCGTTACGTCGATCACCGATGTCTATATGCATGCGAAATTTCGATGGCTTACCGCCCACCACGGAAGCATCACGTGCCGCCACCTCGCAAGGCTTCCAGTAGCGTACCACTTGGCCTCTTCCTGACGCATAAGACGAATTAATATCTCTAAACCTCGAGCTTGCAGATGTCCTGGCAGGTAGAACTGACTGTGGAAGTCATATCCAGTCATTTCCAAATGACTAGGTACCAAGTGTTCCAGCCACACCCTGCACATTTGGAGGGTTAGATCGACTACACTCGATATGCTCGATGAAAACGTACATATATTACCCGGCCTTCTCTTCCGGGCGGCACCAAATTAGGCCTTCGTAACCTCTGCGGGCGGTCACATCCGATATCAGAGTGTAATGGACCCTCTCCACATAAGGTGATGGAGCTCTCTCAATGCTCGAAACAATTTTCCTACACATGAATGTCACGGGCGCACTTCCAACTAGCTTGGTTGTAGCACACAGATTTTTTTGTCAGAATCCGATTGAAAAGGGTATATGCTTCGTCATGCGTAGTGGTGATTTATACCTTTGTACTTTGGCCTGTAAACAATGGTCTCCTGACCGCTGTCGTCGGCTATTGCATCGATAGATCGTTTCTTTGACACGCTACCACCTTCGCCACACTGGTCCTCTTTGTAATCTATATTAAGATCGGGAAGCCTGCGTACTGATTTTAAATATAGATTTCAGCTACTGATCAATTAAATATGTTAACAATGGTATTTTGACTAGATACCTAGAGGTGCCGAATACGCATTCTTGGAAACCCTAGCTCTCATAGCCTGGTTTAGCATCAGCTGGCCTGCGCTGCCCATCGACATAGGGCGAGGTTTAACGTGTCGAAACGAAATGCATGATTCTACAAGATTTTTGTCGACAGGCTCAATTGACGGCGTAGCTAGGCAAAGATCAAATGCTGAAATTAAATCGATGATTAGCAAAATGGAAAGAAATGAGTAGCAAAAAAAACAATATTCGGAAGTTTATTACCTGGACCGGCCGTAGCACGAGTGGGTGTAGCAATGCAGTGGCCGTGGTCGTTTGGTTCAACGTCGCAACCATTGCCAATGGGGGGCCTGCAGCAGTTAATGCACAGAATTAATTGAGCCCCTTGAAATGGAAAACTGGTGCAAGCATCGACGTATAGCACACCTATATCTGTGCCAAGCAAAATCAATCTTGAATCCTGCTGGGCAGATGTACTGGCCTGTTCTTTCCCCTTATCCGCAACCTGCTTTGCCTCCATAAAAGCATCCATCTCTGCAAGCGATGGTACAAGCCAAATTGATTGAGCAGGAATGACATTAATCAAGGCGAGTGCGCAGGTACGAAAACATACCACTTATGGCCTTGCCAAGTACGACCAAGTTGTTCTGCAGACCTTCTATGTGTTGCCCTACGCCAATGCGATCAACGTGTGCAAGGAGGTTGTGCATGAACTCCATCTTCAGCTTTTCCTCTTGGCGCTCGTACTCCACCACGGACAGGCACTTGTCTGCGGCCAACCTCGGGTTTATTCTTTTATTCTCTGCACGGATGCAGGCATGGAACCTGTCGCGCCAGGCTGCTGCTTGCTTCCCATAGTTCTCCACCTCACTACGGATAAACTCTTTTGCCTGTTTAAAATTTGCACGTTGGCATCAATGCAAAATGTGAAAGGGCGGGGGACCACACGCACTGACAATGTTATAGTTCACCTCAGATATCAGCAGCGACAGGTGTGGTCCTGACGCAGTTGTTGCGCCACACATCGCCTTGGGCTACAGATCGAACGAAACAATTTTCAGAGCAGTATTCAGAAAGGAATATTCTGCATACGCCACGATTTTAAAGCGCGCCAAATTAACCGAACTTACCTTCAGCATGCTGAATCCCTTGAATGGACCCTTGTCCCACTTTGTGGATTTTATCAGCAGTTTTACCAGCTCCGATGAGTAAAACTTGATCCTTGGTTTGGCTGTAGGGTTTAGCTGGATAAAACCAGTGTCGACAGAATCGAAATACAAAGCCTGCAATCAACCAAATCGTGTCATTAGTAATCCTGGCAAAACTACTACAAAATGCGCCACCCCACACTCACATACCTCCAAAACCATACAGCAGCCATATAGGTATGGACGCCTATTCCCGGTTCTAGCGTTATCCTTCACTTTCCTTGCCCCTTCGACCAACTCGTCTAACACGTACATGCACCAGTTTGCTAGAAATAGGTTTGGTGTATCCTTGCAAAGCTCGTACGCCTCTTTTGGTATCGATGCCCTACGCTGCCTAGGACTGAAGAAACAAGCACAACACAGCATAGCAAATGCCACCTGCATCCTAGTTACTTGAACATCCGTCAATGGTTCATCGTATTCCTCCATCAATATGTCCACTAGCAAACTGCATGTCACTTCCTTGCTAGATATCTCGAGGCCTAGCGTTCTCTGTACCGAATGCATCGATTTCAAACTTGGATTCCCTCCAAGTCTGCGCAGACGGTAGCTACCTCCCAACCGCAAACCTAAAATATTGGCTATCTCTGTATCCGAAAAGGACACGAAATCGTTTGGGCCGCTGCCAAGCTTTAGCCGTTTTTCAAATGGATCAACCCTTTGAAGAAGCAAGTGGCAAAAGTCACGATCAATGCTAGTTCTTTTTTCTATCAACAATATGCCCCCTAATCCAATCAGACTGACTGCTTTTTTCTTCCCTTCTCCCCACCCAAACATGCATCTGAAGAGATCTTTCGGGGAGTAGCAACTATGGACATTGCTCCTCCCAGTTTTCCTAAACCCTCCTTCTTCGATCTCACTATCGCTAATGCTATCGCTGTATCTAGGAGCTCCCGTTGTCAATCTAGGTATAGATCTATGGTGACGCTTCCGAGTGGACTTGCGCGTGCTCTTCTCCATCTACACACACCAGAGGGACAATGAAACAGGGGATAGATCAAAAAAAATGCAGACGCGAGAGCAACATTTTTTCTGCGTAGATCTAATCCAAGTTTGCTAGTAAAATCATGGGAGAGGAGAGTGAGAGGTCCAGCCAGAACTAACCTTTTCCCCGATAACTATGCTGAATAGATCTTCCTTCTCTTCGAAACAAATGGGATACTTCCTGCAGCTCTCCGTATCTGCTGCTGTCTCTCCCCGCCCACCTCCAGTTTTCCTTTTGTAGACTGGAACTCACCGGCAAGGCTCACAGCTCACTCGTATGATAAATTATCCAAGGATTTACAGTGAATGCTCAATCGATGCTCTGGCAAGCTCTAGCAGAGACATCATTGACGCCTACGCAAGCTCGCGTGAGGTGCCGTGAGACCGTAGCTGCTGCACGTCTTGAATTCACAACTGCGAAAGACAGGGGCTGAGCGAGCGACGTGTCCGTATGTACTAGCACATGAATATTAAGCACTAGAGTACGATCTCATCGTGGAAAAAAGTCCACCTCCTAGGAACGCATCGTATCTCCCCTCTGCCCCTGCGTGATCTCACGCATGTAATGCGGTCCCACTGCTCCTGCCTGCCCCGCCGTCCCCTATACTGGTGAACTCGATATCACCTACGAGCGTAGATAGAGGTACAGACACAGCAGCGTGGTGGGCTCAGATTGCTACATATAACCCAGGAAAGGTTTACAGTTGGGCCTAAAACAAAACAGGGCACTGTCCGGGGAATAGAATAAGAACACGGCCCATTACAAGGATTTTCATTCAACCCATCCGTGTAATCTTACAACGATCCTTACGCTAAACCCTAAATCATGAAACAAACTTAGTGGCACTTGCTCTCCACCTCTGGTTCGTCGAATACACTCTCGTGCGTGGTAAGTGCAGCAGATTGAGCATCGTCCTCCGTGTCGACTGAACAGCCATTCAGCATCAGTCCATGCTGGGAGTCATCTGGATTATTTTCTCCCCACCCTTCCACTACCGCAAACTCGTTAGCGTGCTTCTCTTTGATGTCATCGGCTGCAATACTGTGTATTTTCATTCTAACCTACATTGTGTGGAGTGGAGCATTATTTCCTGTTGCATCTTTCGGAAACAAAAAAATTCATCAACACTAACCTTGCTTAGATTGGCGGCATCGCACGGTGTGCTCTCATATGCTCGCTTGCGCTTAATCTGATATCGTGCTGATGTTGCAGCGGAGATGATGGTGCTCCTGGATAAAATACGCTGGATCACACTCTCGCCTGATGCAGACATAGCTTCTATCGCTCCCATATGTGTGCTTCCATGGGAGCTGATCTTTGGCTTGGATGATTTCATCTGGACAACTAAATTTGGGTATCTCCCAGCAATAGCACTTCTAGCCTTCGCAATCGGCATTTTGGGTACCTTGTATGAGTCCTTCTGCCAATGAACTAGGGGTGGTGCTTTATAACAACTAGCGGGACAAGTTTGAAATTTGAATTCTAACGCAATAAGTGCATGAGTTCAGTACAACAACTGCTTAAAATAAACCTACCAAACCTGCAAACAGCTGGCAGTGTTGGTGGTAGTCTGAATAATACAATAATTGTAGAAGTACAGCAACAGCAACGATAACCATAACAAACTACAGAGGATTGGATGCGCTGGGCAGGAAAGACGACATCGGCTTGCAACAAGTGTTCTTGCGGTGACCAGGTAGACCGCAATTGCTGCACTCTGCAATCTTTCGCTCTTTCTTCGGAACATCTCCTCTCATTGGACACGTAGTAGATTTGTGCCCTGCAACACGACAAATCGTGCAGAAACGAGTTCTTTTACCTGTCTTCTCGTAGCCCGGCTTGTCGCGTGCAGTGCTAGGATGTCCACGTCCCTTCTTCGTCGGTGGTGCAACAATGCTTGCCTCTTGCAAGGGTGAGAGTATGTCAGCCGAATCTGCGCTGTCGTCGATGCCTGTGCCACACGACCCGGCGGAGAAAAGCATGCCTCGCCTTCTTAGTAGAGCTTCGTGGAGCCAAAGTTTCAGCCCCAGTCCTCTTACTCCCTCCAGAAATCAAAGACTTGGACACCGTGTCGGTTTTGGCAGCTGATGAACTCTGAACATTGATTTTCTCGAATAAACTCCTACCATCTGGATCAAGACACAATTTCGATGCGCTGGCCTTGAGGTTAACAAGACCTGTCATAACGTGTTCAAATGCTTCTGGATTTGTGTCCCCCATCTGAACCACCTCTAGAGCAGTTATATACATAGCATTGTGCCGGAATGTCGGTGCATCGGGGGGGCCCATGTCCTTCTGGTAGTGCTTAAGGTGATCCGGCAACACGTCCCTTGCATCCACTGTCCACCTCTTCATTATGTGCCTAGAAGGAATCTGTTGCAGTCCAAGAACTATCATGACCTGTTGGTTAGACAGAATTACGTAGGTTAGAGACAGGGAAATAGAACTAGTCGGCAAACAAGATTTGAAAAACAATCAACCTTCAGTGAGTGACTACATATCATCCCCATATGCTCGTAGGAGCCGCATTCGCACGTGTACACTTCTCCATCATCACTAATCTCAACCTCATATCTGCTGCGGCGCCACGGGCTTCGAGTTGCAGAGTACACATGAGTGGCCACATACTTCTTGAAAGCAATTATCTCCTCGATGACGAAAGAACCTGCCCTGTATAACACCTGACCAAAAATCTCGAACATCTTCCTCGTGTAAACCTTGCTTGCGTGACGTTCAATAGGTAAGTTTGATTTCAGCACGGCGCCGCTCTAAAACACAACCCAAATGCCCAAATGTTAGAATACTATAAACCTTATAACATGCAGTGGGAGTATATGGAGACCAGGTTCACATACCAGGTGGGTCCTCTTCTCCTGAAAACCTTCTTCCTGTTCACGATCAAATTGCAGTTTTCCATATTGCCGCACGAAAAGGTTCATGGGGCACGCTGGAGGGACATATATCTTAAGCATGTGGTTTGCACTCTCACTTCTTTGTGTGCTGGTCTGCTTGGCACAGAATTTCCCACTAAAATAGGGCTTAGCCCATTTTTGCCGCACCTCGTAGACTTGTTGCAAAAACGTGTTTGCACTCAGACCATACTTGTCGATTATCGGCTTCCAACCACTCTCAAACTCATCCCTAGTTAGCATATCATGAACCAAGTTGTGGAATTCATCCTTAAATTGACCCTTCTTGGAGTATAGTGTCCCAAGACTTTCCTTGGCTTTCCTCAGCACGTGCCATTTGCACCATCTATGTGTCGTGTCTGGGAACACATTTTCTATTGCAACCTCCATTGCTCTCGCTTGGTCTGCAAATACATTACATCAAAATAAATAAATTAGAAGAGTTCTATAATGGCCAGACAAAAACAAATTTGCAAGATGATATAGCGATCCGATCACTCACCGGTTAGAATGGTCACCGGCGCTTTACCGCCCATCATCTTCACAAACTCTTTGAAAACCCACTCGAAACTTTCAATCTTCTCCTCCCTCATAAGCACCCCAGCATATATGACACTTTGGAAGTGGTTGTTGATACCAACAAATAGACCAAAGGGCATGTCGTAGAGGTTAGTCTTGTAAGTCGTGTCGAATGTAACGACATCGCCGAAATGATGGTACTGAAGCTTGCTTCTGCCATTTGTCCACATGAGAGTCTTGATCCTACTCTCATCATCTACTTCTACATTGTATGAAAACTCGCTGTCATTAGCTTTCATATTAGAAAATTCCTCCATGGTCTTTCTGACATCATCATCTGCCTGTTCTCGACTAATCTTGCCACAAAGCGTCCTCAGGCAACGCTTCGTGAAAGGTACATTTTCAATGCGACCAAAGAATGATCCAATGATGTTGTACACCTTGCCGAGGCTCACATTGTTCTCCCTTAGCTGGGCAACCAACTCTCTAGTGAACTTGTCTATGTGCTTATGAGAGGGGAAGTGTAGTTTTTCAGCACAAGTGGTGAATAACTTGTGGTTGTGACCTGGTCTGTACTCACAAATAAACCATCCGTTATCGTCTGTCCTAAGCAACCTGATTAGTGCAGGGCAGTGGCATCGAATGGACGACGAATTATCCTTCTTGGGCTGCCCCTGCAAAATCGTAAACAAATATATATTGATAAATGGGCACATGGGCGACGAGGTTTGGAATTTTTTAAGAGTGCTTAGGTGAACTCACCGAGCAACAACAAACCAACTCCTGCATGCACTTTGCTCCTTTCACGTTTGTTCTGCTCTTGGCATACCTGATACCAAACCCCATCTCCCATGAATACAGATTGTAGTAGTCGTAAGCTTCTCCTATCGAATCAAATGTCAGGCCAACCGCTGGGGCAACAACTTCGACTGTTTTCCTCCCGGCAAAACCTCTCAGAGACATCTCCAATGCAGTAACTCGAGCAGCACTGGTAGCCCTTTCGTCTGGCATGGCTCCCCTTCGAGGTCTAGAAAATAATTAACATGAATCAAACAATGAGCTAACACATACTCTACTATGGTACATATAATTGTTGCTATCTCTAACCTTCTGATCCAGGCGGTTTCCAGCGATGCTGAGGCTACACCATTTGGAACTCGCTCAATCCCTGACGAGTTTGGATCTGCACCGTCGTTATTTGCTGGGCTCCATGTCTCTTCAGATAAATCCTTCTCGCTACACTCAGGAACTGTTTCGAGTGATTCAAGTCCGAGACTAAAAAGAGACGACGAGGGGATCGCATACTGATGAGCATGCGTCTGCCCTACAAAACTGGATGCAGATGCGCCATATCAGACAGGGAGAAAGCAAGATAGCTAATTAATTAGGCATTTCATATGCAAAAGTTTACCTGAGATTAGTTGGTAAGCCGTTTTTCGGGGGATCCATCTTCACCGGCGTCGATTGGGATGCTTGTCGCCGCCCAGGAGGAAGGGGAAGAACAATAGTTGAACTCTGGATCCAAACTACAGTGGTGGTATGGTTATGCTGTGCGAGTAATAACTCTTTGGATGGTCCCACGCTACCAGTCAACCAGACTCCACCTACCCCCTGCAATTGTACAGCCGTATGTGTCATAAGCGGGCCTGGAATGCAGATGTATATTGCATCGTATAGCCCCCGTATAAGAAGGAAACTCCCGGAAGCCATTAAATCGCTACATTGCCATCAAATCTCAAAGCGCGTCTCAGCGGCTGTGATTACGGCAACGAGCCTTGCCCGGTCCACCAAGTTCGCGTCCTAGTGTAATCGGACTTAATAACACTTAGTGCACACGTACAAAAATTGGACATTTGCGGAAGGTGGGATTCGAACTCAAGTGTGGAGACCAAGTTGCACGGCTCTTATCACCGAGCTAGCTCAGCATTTGTATAGCAATAGTGTAATCACACAAATAATTTTTAGTGCACATGTTTCACAAATTGCAATGTAGTACGAAAACGAGCGCCCATGACTACCTATATAGAGCTCTTTTTCCAGCGTTTTTTTAACTCACAAGTGAAAATTGAACAACAAATCATTTAAACAAATTGACTCCCTTCTCTACTTCTCTATGATACTACGGGAGCGGCGGGGCGAAGAGGAGTTGGGCGCACGTTGGGTTGAAGAGGGTGGACGGAACGGCCAGAGAGGAGCGACTGGGTGGAGCTACACGAGTGGGGCTTGGTCGTTGGCGGCTGCGGGAGCTTCGCATGCATTGCTCGGTCACTCATGCTCTGCTTCTCTACGTCGCTCGATGGGGGGGGGGAACCAACGAGAGCTCTAAACCAATCGGGTTGCTCCTTCTGCTGATGTCCCACTCCTTGCAACGTATTGCATACAAGTCTGGCCACCCCTGATGAGATAGCTCTATATTCGTGTTACACTAGTACTCTAACTAAATAAGAGGTTAGTGCATGTGATCCAGAAATTGCAATGTACAAACTGTACATAAATGAATGCACCCATGACATGTACAACCTATATAGAGCTCCTTTTTCGAGCGTTTTTTGACTCACAAGCCATAGAGATTGAACAAAAAATCATTAAAAAAAATTGTGACTCCCTTCTCTACTTCTCAATGATGACGACAGGAGCGGCTGAGCAAAAAGGAGTTGGGCGCAGGCTAGGTAGAGGGTGGGGCGGAGCAGCCGGAGGGGAGCGACCGAGGTGGAGCTACTGGAGTGGGGTCGTGGTCGTTGGCGGCAGCGGGAGCATCGCATGCGTCTCTCGGTAACTCATGCTCTGCTTCTCTAACTCGCTCGATGGGGAGCAACCAAGGAGATCTCTAACCAATCGGGTCACTCCTGCTCCTGATGTCCCAGTCCTTGCAACCTAGTGAATACAAATTCGGCCACTCTTGTTGAGATAGCTCTGTATTCGTGTTACACTAGTAATCTGACTAAATAAAAGGTTAGTACATGTGACTCATAAATTTCAATGTGCAAACTGTACAAAAACAAACGAATGCGCTCATGACATGTACTAGCTATATAGAGTTCCTTTTCTAGCGACATTTTGACTCACCATCCATAGAATTGAAGAACCAATCATTCAAAAAAAAGTTGTCTCCCTTCTCCACTTATCCATGACGACGATGGGAGCGGCCGGGACGAAGAGGAGTTGGGCGCAGGCTGGGTTGGAGAGGGCGGGGCGGAGCGGCCGTAGGGAAGCGACCGGCTGGAGCTTTTGGAGCGAGGGCGTGGTCGTTGGCGGTGGCGGGAGGTATTTAATCAGTTTTTTAGTCCATGCAGTTGAAGGATGCTTATCAAATTATTTTGCATACTATCTTGTAGACGTATTTATGGGGAGGAAACGGAAGCCGGTTGATGGCACCATTGAGGCTGTTGTTGGAAGTGCTACGAAAGAGACGCGGAGGAACAAATAAAAGACTATTGATGATAGTGATGAGGGTTTTATTGGAGATTGCAATGCAAAACCACAGTGAAACAGGGGATCACCCTGTCAGATTGTAAAATTATACAAGTTTATCAATGATGCCTGATACGTCATAAACGTATCCTTAATTTCGGATGTTCCATGTTGTTTTCATGTTGTTTCCCCCATGTTTTCCTTACACTTTATGTCATTTTTACCGATTTCCCGGGACTAACCTATTGACAAGATGCCACAGAGCTAGTTCCTGTTTTCTGCTGTTTTTAGTTTCAGAAAAGTTGTTCTAGAAATATTCTCGGAATTGGACGATTCGAAAGCCAGAAGTCTTAGAAGTTCCGGAAGCATCAAGAAGTCCCAAAGAGCCCTAGAGGGGGGCCACAGGGTGGCCACATAAAGGGTGGCGCCACCACCCCCCTAGCCGCGCCACAAGGTGGTGTGGGCCCCCTAGCCACCCCCCGGCATCGCCCTTTCGCCTATATATACCCCCTGATGCATAAACCCTAAAAGAATTGACCTTTTCCACAAAATACATCCGTAGCTCCGCCGCCGCCACCGACAAGTTTCGGGGGAAAAATCTCTGTTCTGGCACCCTGCCGGGACGGGGAAGTGCCCCCGGAAGCCATCTCCATCGACTCCACCGCCATCTCCATCACCGTTGCTGTCTCCTATGATGAGGAGGGAGTAATTCTCCCCCGAGGCTGAGGGCTCTACCGGTAGCTATGTGGTTCATCTCCCTCTCCCATGGTGTGATCTATATGTGATCATGAGCTTTGTATCTAGTTGAATTAGTAGAAGTTTCTCCTCATGTATTAATCTACTCAAGTGGTTTTGCTATGAGATCTCTGTAAAAACTTTGATCACAGTGTAAAGGTGACGGTGTGTGCACCGTGTGGTTTAGCATGATATTTATATCTTATGTTGGATGACCCTATGAAATTGTGGAGTTTCCTTAGTACCTTCTAGGGCGCTCATAGTGATAGCGTGGGGTTAACTAGACATGGGAATACAAACTTGAGGAGTGTTGTTACAGCCCTACGCAATGAAATGGTGTTTGTTATTTGACCGGAGAGTGGTTCGGAGTAGCATAGTGAAGGGAAGATATTTATGCATTCAATTATGTGATCATTGTTGAGAGTGTCCACTAGTGAAAGTAGCATCCCTAGGCCTTGTTTCCAAGCATTGAAACACCATTTTCCGCCTGTTCTGCTACATGTTTGCTTGCTGCCATATTTATTTCAGATTGCTATTATTACTTATAACCATCCATATTACTCGCATTTCACTATCTGTTCGCCGAACTAGTGCACCTATATACCTGACAAGTATATTGGGTGTGTTCGGGACACAAGAGACTTCTTGTATCTTAATTGCAGGGTTGCTTGAGAGGGATATCTTTGACCTTTACCTCCCTGAGTTCGATAAACCTTGGGTGATCCACTGAAGGGAAACTTGCTGGTGTTCTACAAACCTCTACACTTGGAGGCCCAACACTGTCTACAAGAATAGAAGCGTGAGTAGACATCAAGCTATTTTCTGGCGTCGTTGCCGGGGAGTTAAGGTAAATTGTACTCACATCCTCGGGTGTGAGGGCTCGGAGTTATTTCCTTTAGATTCTGCAATTATATCTGTTTGTTTCTTGTTTTTATTTTCACTAGTTAGGCTTATTTTTACTTGTTACTTTTTTTATCTTTATGCTTAAATGGAAAACAACAAAAATATGAGAGAGCTTTATAATATTTATCTGAAGTTAGGACATTGTTGTGTTTGAAGAGAAAATTCAAAAACATATGGAGCTTTATTTGCATGCTAATAGCAATGTTATTAGTATGAATTCCTTAAACACCATTATTGCTAATGCCATGGAAAATTCTAAGCTTGGGGAAGCTAGTTTTGATGAATATGATACTTTTAGTCCCCCAAGTTTTGAGGAGGAAGTTTTCTTTGATGATACATTGCCTCCAATATATGATGATTATAATTATTGTGGTATTCTAGTTCCACCTGTTTACAATGATGAATATGATATATTAAGTCCACCTACTATTGAGGAAAAAATTAATTATGATTACAATATTCCTCCTATATTTGATGATTATGGTGATGAGAATAATAATAGTAGCTATTTTGTTGAATTTGCTCCCACTACTATTAATAAGAATGACTATGCTTATTGGAGAGTATTAATTCTTTTATGCATGTGGCTCATGATAAGAATGGTTTATGTGATAGTTATAATGTTAATTTTATTCATGATGCTAATGAAACTTATTATGAGAGAGGGAAACATGGTTTTATGCATCTCAACAATATTAAGTTTCCCCTCTTTATGTTGAATTTTTTGAAGTTGCACTTATTTTGTCTTCCTATGCTAGTCACTTTGTGCTTTGTTGACTTGTTTTTCTACAAGATTCTTTTTCATAGGAAGTGGGTTAGACTTAAATGTGTTTTAGATTTGCTTCTTGATGCTCTCTTATTGTGCTTCAACTCTTATTCTTATGTGAGCATCTTTTAAAAATCACTGTGTCTAGCTGAAAGGCGTTAAAGAAGAGCGCTGCCGGGAGACAACCCGTTTTATTTCTCCGTTTTCAACCCGTTTTCCGTCGTTTTCTTTTGTTTTATTTGCACCTGAGTGTTGTATATTTCCTTAGAAACCCTGCTGTATCTTTTCTTTTGTGTATTTTTTGAGCCAAGTAAAGCCTCTAGTGGAAAGTTGAGACTATATTTCAGATTTCTGCGCAGAAAACAGATTTCTGCTGTCCTTAAAATCATAGAAAATTCAAATGACCTGAGTTTTTTTGTGCGCAATCCTAGGTTATATACGAAACTTTTCTTAGTTGACCACTTTTTGATTTGAGCAATAGAAGATTTTCTAAAAAATCAGTCTTTACCCGCTATTCTGTTTTGACAGATTTCTGCCAATAATTGCATTTGCCTCTTAATCTCTTTCTTTTGGTGTTCTTTTGAGAAAAAGAATTTTAAAAGAAGTTGTGACAGTAGATAATGTGTTAATGAGTGTTAGGATTGTGTTGAAACTGAACCACGTGAATTTATTATTTCTATTTGCACTAACGTTGCTAATAAAGATTGTGAGAAGTTTGGTGTGAAGGAAGTTTTCAAGGGTCAAGAGAAGAGGATGATATGATGTGATCAAGAAGAGTGAAAAGCCTAAGCTTGGGGATGCCCCGGTGGTACATCCGAGAAAATTCCAAGAAGACTCAAGCATCTAAGCTTGGGGATGCCCAAGGCATCCCCTTCTTCATCAACAAATTATCAGGTCACTTATAGTGAAACTATATTTTTATTCAGTCACATCTTATGTGCTTTACTTGGAGCGTATTTTTTTTTTCAGTTTGTTTGGTTTTGTTTGCTGTAATAAATGGTTGGATCTTATCATACTTGTGTGGGAGAGAGACACGCTCCGTTTTCATTTCTTAGAACACTCTAGTTTTCATTCTTATTGTTTTGTGAGTGTTCACTTTTTGCTAGTACTGCGTTTAGCCTTTGTTTTCATGCATCTCTTATTCAGAGCTGTTAGTTTTAGTAGTGTTATGTGAGTACTCTCTTGTTCTCTTTCTGTATCATGTAGAGTATTTTTGTTAAAACATATCTTGTATGGTGCTTGTTGGGAATAGAAACTACTGCTTGAAGTAGAATTTATAATGGTGCAAGTAGAAGCTTGTATAGACTGTTGCTAGAACTTTTTCATGCGATGCTAAATGTTATTTTAGTTCTAAAGCCTTGTGATGTTGAGTAGAATGAATAGCCTCAAATAGCTGAGAGTGTTTAATATGTCATTGAAAGATTCATGAGTTGTTCTTGTCATAAGGAAGCATAAATTTATGGTATTTTCTTTCGAATGTTTTATTTCGTTGACTTGGCGCATGCTCACACCATGTTTATGAATATGAACCAGTCACGAATAGCCTCCATGACCACTTAGTTTTTGAACTATGATACCGCTTATGCTTTAATTAATGACGTTTATGTCGCTATGCATGATTATGGCTCTTATGCTCTCTTGATTTGTCGCTCGCAGTCTTTTGCTAGCCTCCACCTGTATTGAGTATGAGCTCTACTCGTGCATCCAACTCCCTTAAACCAAATTTTTTCCCATTGTGTCCACCATACCTACCTACATGTGGTATTTAACTGCCACTCCAAAGTAAATTGCTCATGTGTTACCTTTAAAACTTTCAAAACTACTCCTGCTTTATGTTCCTATTTTTGATCATGAGGATGTCAATGGAGAATCTTTATCTCACTTGTTGATTGGATTTCACACCCTGGACTAGTGGCTTCATCCGCCTATCCAAATGATAGAAGAGCTGGCAGCGGGGTGCCCAGCCCCAAATTAATACACACAAAATATCTTCACTATTTTTGCCCCTGATTTATCAGTCAAAGCATAATTGTGTAAACAAAAGAGAAAGAGGGATGAACTTCTACCCAGATGCGTCCTTCATATGGGAGCCGCTCTTGTGAATCCAATTGGCTTGTGACGTACTATATTTTCCGTTTACCATTCGTTGACATTAGCATACATCTCCCAAAATATAGACACTCCTCCATGGTATGTGATTGTTGACAGGCACCCGAGGATTCGGTTAGTCATGGTTTGTGAAAGATGGATGGGAGGAGTGTCAAACTTTTAATACCTCCGTATAATAAAATAAAAAGCTCTAACACATGAGTTGATCCCTGCTTCCCTCCGCGAAGGGCCTTTCTTTTACTTTTATGTTGAGTCTCCATCTTCTAACTTTATGCACAGTTGAGAGAGCATTTTTGCCATTCTTAGTTCTACGTGCATTGTACCATAAACATCAATAATTACTTGATGATGTGATTGATACGTCGAAAACGTATCTCCTTTTCCGAGCACTTTTCTTATTGTTTTCCTCTAAACTTGTGTGTTTTGGATACAACTAACACGGACTAACGCTGTTTTCAGCAGAATTACTTTGGTGTCTCATTTTTATGCAGAAAAATCAACTTTCAGGATAATGCCCAGAAAAGAGCCCATTTATGTTTTCACCCCGGAAGACCCCGGAAGCCAGAAGGGGGCCAGGAGAGGGGCCAGAGGGTGGCCACACCCCCTTGGCGTGAGTCCCCCTGGCCGTGCCAACACATGGTGTGGGCCCCCAGGACCCCCTCGGACTCCCCTTTCGACTACAAGTAGCCTCCAACCCTAAAACCCGAGGGGGTACGCCATATTCCAGAAAAACACAACAGAGCGCCGCCACCGTCCCGAACCTCGATTCGGGGATCAGAAGTTCCTGTCCTGGCACCCTGCCGGGACGGGGAAGTGGAGGAGATCATCGCCATCGTCATCACCAACACCTCTCCATCGACCATCCATGTTCCCCCCATCCATGTGTGAGTAATTCCCCGCTGTAGGCTGAAGGGGATGGTAGGGATTGGATGAGATCGTCCATGTAATAATGCCGTGATTGTTAGGGCATAGTGCCTAGTATCCTCTATTAGTGATATTGACATTGTTGCAACTTGTTATGCTTAATGCTTGCCACTTTGGGCCCGAGTGCCATGATCTCAGATCGGAAGATGTTATCGAATCACAATGATAATTATTGTTTCTTGATCATACCTGCAAGTTGTTTACACATATCGTTGTCCGAAACCCGAGGCCCCGAAGTGACAGAAATTGGGACAACCGGAGGGGATGGCTGCGATGTGAGGATCACATGTGTTCACGGAGTGTTAATGCTTTGCTCCGGTGTTCTATTAAAAGGAACACCTGAATTACCAGTAGTTCCCTTGAGGCCCCGCTGAAAACGGGCTGGTAGGACAAAAGATGTTGTGCAAGTTCTCATTGCGAGCACGTACGACTATTTATGGAACACATGCCTATGGTTACTTAGTGCTTGGATGCTTTATCATATTTATCTGCAATGCCCCTGACATGATCATTATTAGAACTTTTTTATCCATGCAACGCCCGTTCATCCATCCCCATGCCTACATTATTTAATCGCTGTTTACTTCAAACACTACTGCTGCTGCTGTTTTCATTCCACTGATGCTATTATTTCACTACTGTTGTTACTATAAAATTGTTACTACTGATAAACCACATCGAACAAAAGTACTTTCAGGTGCAGGTGAATCGAGAACTCACTTGTTAAGTCTCACAAATATTCTTTGGCTCCCCTTGTGTCGAATCAATAAATTTGGATTTTACTTCCCTCGAAGACTGTTGCGATCCCCTATACTTGTGGGTCATCAGTGATATCATTTGTTCTAAAATTATTTTCTCTAGTATTCCTCATAAACTTTGAAGGTGTCCTGGCATTTATGTTTTGCCTCACTCTTAAGGACTAGCGAAATATCACTTTGCCATGCTTTCTCTATACCTGAAACAAACGTTTATCTTTCTTTGCATTATTACTCATGATCCTTTATTTGAGATACTCTTCATGTTGAAAAGTGATTGCTTTGCTTTATTATTAAAGTTCTATTTATCATGTTTGTGTTTGAAGTCTATGATCTCATCTTGCATATGCCTTTACATTTTTATGATCAAGTTTATGTTAGTAGCATGTCACCTCAGAAATTATTGTTTTATCGTTTACCTACTCGAGGACGAGTAGGAACTAAGCTTGGGGATGCTTGATACGTCATAAACGTATCCTTCATTTCTGATGTTCCATGTTGTTTTCATGTTGTTTCCCACATGTTTTCCTTACACTTTATATCATTTTTATCGATTTCCCGGGACTAACCTATTGACAAGATGCCACAGAGTCAGTTCCTGTTTTCTGCTGTTTTTAGTTTCAGAAAAGTTGTTCTGGAAATATTCTCGGAATTGGACGATTCGAAAGCCAGAAGTCTTATATGTCCCGGAAGCATCCAGAAGTCCCGAAGAGCCCCAGAGGGGGGCCACAGGGTGGCACCACCACCCCCTGGTCGTGCCACCAGGTGGTGTGGGCCCCCTGGCCACCCCCGGCATAGCCCTTTCGCCTATATATACTCCCCGATGCATAAACCCTAAAAGAATCGAACATTTTCCACAAAATACATCCGTAGCTCCGCCGCCGCCGCCGACAAGTTTTGGGGGACAAATCTCTGTTCTGGCACTCTGCCGGGACGGGGAAGTGCCCCCGGAAGCCATCTCCATTGACTCTACTGCCATCTCCATCGCCGTTGCTGTCTCCTATGACGAGGAGGGAGTAGTTCTCCCCCGAGGCTGAGGGCTCTACAGGTAGCTATGTGGTTCATCTCTCTCTCCCATGGTGTGATCTATATGTGATCATGAGCTTTGTATCTAGTTGAATTAGTAGATGTTTCTCCTCGTGTATTATGCTACTCAAGTAATTTTGTTATGAGATCTCCGTAAACACTTTGATCACGGTGTAAAGGTGACAGTGTGTGAACCGTGTGGTTTAGCATGATATTTATATCTTGTGTTGGATGACCCTATGAAATTGTGGAGTTTGCTTAGTACCTTCTAGGGCACTCATAGTGACAACGTGGGGTTAACTAGACATGGGAATACAAACTTGAGGAGTGCTGGTACAGCCCTACGCAATGAAGTGGTGTTTGTTATTCGACCGGAGAGTGGTTCGGAGTAGCATAGTGAAGGGAAGATATTTATGCATTCAATTATGTGATCATTGTTGAGAGTGTCCACTAGTGAAAGTAGGATCCCTAGGCCTTGTTTCCAAGCATTGAAACACCGTTTTCCGCCTGTTCTGCTACATGTGTGCTTGCTGCCATATTTATTTCAGATTGCTATTATTACTTATAACCATCCATATTACTCGCATTTCACTATCTCTTCGCCAAACTAGTGCACCTATATACCTGACAAGTATATTGGTGTGTTGGGGACACAAGAGACTTCTTATATCTTAATTGCAGGGTTGCTTGAGAGGGATATCTTTGACCTCTACCTCCCTGAGTTCGATAAACCTTGGGTGAACCACTTAAGGGAAACTTGCTGCTGTTCTACAAACCTCTACACTTGGAGGCCCAACACTCTCTACAAGAATAGAAGCGTGCATAGACATCAATGACCACGAAGTTGAGATCATTAAGACGGAGTTAGATAGTTTGCTTCGTATCAAGTGTAATTTCTCAACAACTAATTTGATGGCACTTATGATAAGAACAACCGTGAGTTTGTGATATCGTGGAAGGATCCCCTAGAATGATCAGACGGTTTTCCGTTCTATGGGGCTCCCCATTGGTGATGATGATGAGTATATTGTTTATGCTATGGATGCTGGCACGAGGCTAAGCTTGGTCATCTTCTCTTCCCTAGAAAATCTAGTACTTCCCTCAGAACTCGTGTGTATGAAATTCTAAAGGGTATGGACGATTTGGTGTGAGTTTAAGAAGATTTTTGTGTTGTACATCATGTGTACATTCATATGTCCTACTACTAGGAACAAAGTCCAACAGTTGCTATCTAGTTTTGGTGAGTATTTTTTTTAATAGATGGACGTTTCTTATATATTGGTACCTTTTCTATTGTCTTTTTGTGGTAACTCTGTTGTTTTGTGGTGGTAACTTTTAGTATTTTGGCATGGTAAATTTAAGTATTTTGGCATGTTCTTTTATGGTGTAACTTCTATATATCTACAATATCAACTATTTTATTTTCTGGTAGCCAACTTTTTATATTTGTTTTTTTGGTTTTGCTAACTTTATATAGCACCATAACTCTACTTTTATTTCTGGTTGGTTTTATTTTTTGAGTTTTCTATGGAAATTTCTTATACAATTGTATCCTTTCTCTTTTGTCTATTGTGGTAACTTTGTTGTTATGTAATGATACATTTTTGCATTTTGGCATGATAACTTTTAGTATTTTTTTCATGGTAACTTTTATATATATAGCATGGTATTATTTTCTTGGCATCTTCTTTTATGGTGTAACTTCTACATATCTAGAATATCAAAAAAATCTAATAAAGTTACTCACGTAGCATTGATAGAGTTATCAACCTAGTATTGATAAAGTTACCCACACAGTACTGATAGAACTGCCCACCCATTACATATATAATTACTAAACTAATACAATTAAAGTTATCAATCTAATACTGATATAGTTACCAACCCAATAGTAATAGAGTTACCCACCCAGTTTTTATAGTGTTACCCACCTAGTAAAGTTACTCATCCGGTACTGATTAAAGTTACCAACCTAATTGTGATAAAGTTATCAACATGGTACTACAAAGTTCCCAATCGCGCGGCGGCAGGAGTGCACTGTATTTTGCAGCCGTCGTGGAAGGCGGGGATGCATGCACTTGCTGAACTGGATCATAATGTTAATGTGGATTTGGCTCATCTTACTCCGGGTATGCTCTAACAGCCCCACACGTTCTGATGTTGTAGAAGCATCTCACCAGAACTGAACCAACTAGAGCACACCTCCACCTAGTACTGATAAAGTTACCGACCTAGTAGTGATGAAGTTACTCACCATGCACATATAAAATTACCAAACTAGTACAGATAAAGTTACCAACCTGGGCTGATGGAGTTACCACCCTAGACTGATAGAGTTAACAACCTAATACGGATAAAGTTACCACCCAGTACCGATGAATTTACCAACCCAGTACTGACGGAGTTACCTATATGCTCATGTTATAGTTATCCACCACAAAATCGATGTGGTTAAACTACTCTATCGGTAATAATTACATACCCAATACCGATGGAGTTACCCACCCTGCACTGATAAATTTAACAACCTAGTACTGATAAAGTTATCTGCCCAATAATGGAGTTACCCACAAAATACTAATAGGGTTACCAACCTAGTAATAATAAAGTTACCCATGCGTTTACAATTTAGTTATCCACCACGAAATCGATTTAGTTACCGCACCATATCGGTAATAGTTACCTACCTAGTCTAATAAAGTTATCCACATAGTAGTGTTGGATTTGCCCACTCAATACAAACAGAGTTAATCACCTAGTACTGATGGACTTACCCGCCTAGTATTGATAAATTTACCCACACACTCATGATATAATTACCTACCCTGGACTGATGGAGTTATCAACCATGTATTTTTTTCATGATATAGTTACCCAACACGAAATTGATGCAGTTACCCTACTATTTTAGAAATAGTTGCCCATCCAGTACCAATAGAATTACCCATTTATTCATGATATATGATATAGTTATCGAGCATAAAATCGATATAGTTATCATGTTTTCTAAATAATAGTTACCCACACAGTACTGATAGAGTTATCCATATATTTTTTAGATGTAGCTGGCACCATGAAATCCACAAAGTTGTCATCTTAAATACTTTTGGAGTTGCATATCTCTTTTTGGTGTGTATGTTTTGATGTATAGTTATCCACGTATACATGATACATTTTATCGTCCTAAAGTGTTAACTCACTTTAAGAAAGACAAGTGGCAACTCCAAAACACGAAAAAAATTAAAAGAACAACCAAAAGTGGGATATAGTTTCAAGCCAAAAATTAATTGTTGTTTGGGTGGTAACTTATATACTACAGCCCGATAACTCACATGTTAATGGATGGTAACTTTTTGGTCAAAAAAATATGGCCAGAACATATCAGCATGAGATCTACTTTTAAAGATCTCGACGCGACTAGTCCAACAGTGAAAATGGATATTAAATCGGATTAACGATTTGTTCTAAAAAATCATTTTTATTTTTTTTATTTTTGCATTTAATACGTGATGACATCAGCAGATCTATCATTTAGTGCATATATGCAAATGGGTGAAATTTTTTATGCATGCATCGGACGCAAGCACGGGTAGAATTTTTGTCACGCACACAACACGTTGTCTGGACGTATGCTAAATCTAGAGCGCTCTATATGTAGCGACGCCCTTTTTTTTGTTCGTAATTTTCTTCTAGTTCTCCTACCGTCTCACGTTAGCTAACACCAAACTCACTCCTAGGTTTCCCCGCAGCAATACCACGAGCACCAAAAAACATCAAGCCCCACCAGCACCGCCGCACCATGGCGGCTTCATCGGCGGCCGATTGTAGCACCTTCTTTTCACCCCTGGGAGCACCGCCGGAGACCTACGATAGCATCATCGCCTCACCTTGGTAGCACCGCCGCCATACCATGGAAGCATCGCCAGTGACCACCCGGAGCACCTCCTTTTCAGCATGGGAGCACCACCGCCATACCATAGAAGCATCGTCGGTGACTGTATGGAGCACCTACTTTTCAGCATGGGAGCACCGCCGCCATACCATAGAAGCATCGCCGGTGACCGCCTGGAGCACCTCCTTTTCATCATGGGAGAACCGTCGCCATACCATAGAAGCATCGCCGGTGACCGCCTGGAGAACCTCCTTTTCACCATGGGAGCACCGGCGGTGAACGTCGGTAACATCAGCGCCTCACCATGGCAGCATCGCCGACGGCCGACTATAGCACATCCTTTTCACCATGGTAGCACCATCGGCAACCGACAGTAGCATCGCCTCCTCGCCATGGCCCAATACCCAACCCTTTTCCGGCTATGGGCCGAGGGCTGCTCGTATGGATCAACGGCGCAAACGAGAAGGTCTCCACTGACGATGGGAGCAACGTGGCGAGTTCCTCCAAACCGAAGGCGGAGACCCGTTGCGGTGCCGCGACGAGCTTCCCTATCGGCAATGGTGGTTTATAGCGAGGCGCCGCTGCGGGCTCCTTCATCAGAAACGGTCCGGTGAAGCAGCGGTGGCACGGCGCACGAAGGATCTGATCAGGACGATCAGAACAGCTCATGCCTGCCTTGACAACTAGGGCTCTGCAATCCTCTAAATGATGTCAGCTAGGACATTCACGGCAAGAAAAGAAGTTGAGCTAGGATCCTAGGACGACGAACATGAGATGAGATGCTTTACGAGTGACACGCATACCGATGTCCCAGTAGCATTTAGACAAAAGTTCATGTTATGCGGAACCTTTCCATCAAATTCGCACCTCTGTATCTTAATCTGAGGAGCATTTGAGAGGAAATACATTATTATGAATAGTATAGAAATTATGAATGCACTGTGCTTTGGGCGTATGAGATGTCCAGTCTGTAGATGTATGCTCTTTGTCCTTTCACGCTATAGCAAAGATTGTGACTTGCAATCTTTAGTTATATAAAGATTGTGACTTGCAATCTTCAACTTTATGAAGATCGTGACTTGTTCTGATCATGAATGCAATAAATATGTGATGGAAAGTTCATTTCAGTTTTGGTCAGTGGAATTAATGTTATTTTTTCAGAATGGCAAAAGGCCGGACGAGGATTTGAACGAGGCTATTGCTCTCATAGTCCCAATCGTTGTTGTTCTTTTTTTGGGGAATATGAGCCTCTCGTTGACCGCCTTGGGGACATGCAAGTGTATTCCTGAGCAAGGCGTTGTAGTCAGAATTATTTTCGGGCCGTATTGTCTCGGAGATGCTCCCATGGCTAGCCCACCACACCATCCCCCGTCCTAGCACGACATAGGATACCTTTCTCGCTCGTACGAGGGCTCGTCTTCTTCCTTACCATTTTTTCCCATGTTTGGTTCACCCTCCTCGGATCCAACATGAGGGGGAACATTGCGGGATTCAAATTTGAACTGCAGCTCTCACAAAGAGAATGAGCTGTTTATGTGTAGACGCGGTTGGGGCCCATATATGGGTACCGCAGAAACTTGCGCGCGTATTCTGCTCGTGTATATTGGCGTACATTATATATGGTCGGTCAACTGCGTCACAGGTGGGGCCAGGGAGCGGATCCCCTTGCATTTCTGGACGGCCGAGATATGGCTTTGGCACGTAATAGCCCTGTAATATGAATTTTTCATAGGAAGTTTACATAGGTGTAGCATTAATTTCCATGCATGAATGGACGACATCCTATCTCGACACATTATATGAGGTGACTAGAGACCTTAAATTAGTCCCACCTCGAGAAGGCAAACCTGAGTGAAGTCGTGCCATGTGATCCATGGTGACCAAACATATACATAAACACAACGAACACACTTGCGGTAGTAAAAGGACACCACTAACTAAACAACTTAGAAATGAGAGCTCTGTAAGTGAACTGGTTCAGCTGCAACCCTAATTGTGGGCACGGATTCTCGCAAAGTAGGATGTGATGACCCACTCTCGGGAGGAATAGGATCGCACAAAGGAGAAGAGGAATTTGAATCTGGGATGAGGAAAAGCAAGCAGGAGATGGGAGAACAAAGAAGAAGATGAGATAGGCAGCCAAGTTCTATTTCTTTGATAACCACACGATTACAGGTTCTGGGTATTTAACCCTGTCGCCCCACACACTCACATAGGCCTAAGCCTTACACACACTTAGCCCACCATCCATCTCCTGCTAACTTCCTATGTTACACAGCAACTTTGAACATCAGGAGATGCAGGTGTGACATTTGCCCCAGCCAGAGTTGAACCCCCGTCCCAAATGCTTGCTGAGATCAATTGTAGTACTTTTCGAATTAGAAAGGTTGTCAAACCCACGAGGAGCAGAAGGAACTGGTAAGTAGAATAACAAAGGAATAATAAAAGCAACAGGTGTTTTTGTGTTTTAATTGTGTAGTGCAAGTAAAGTAAAATGCGGAAAGTAAATTGCAGCAAGTAGTAGGTCTCAATGAGAGACAAAGCCCAATCCTCTAATGCGCAAGAGGACAAGCTCAAGTGTGTGTTTGTGTCTTATATGTGGAAAACGTTCCCGAGGGCTGCACGGATTTAGCTGGCATAGTGATTCATTGCATAACATGTTTGTATATCTTGTCTAGTTTTAATCTTGTTCGGACGGAGCCACAAATAGGAATAGCTAAATAAATAAACTATCACCCCTTATGATGGATCACGTGGCCAATTAAATGACAGCACGAGAATTATTAAGACATGATGTCCCACCATAGCCTTATGCTCTAAGGTCCCCGATACAAGTACCCTCATAATGCAATTCAACGACTCTGTCTCAAGTTCCTGTCACCTAAAGACATCATCACGTCACTACACTACGGTGTTCTCCTATGAGCCCATGTAGGTGAAGTGTTGTAAAGTCGACGTTCATACAACACCATCATAGAATCACATAAAAGATAAATACTAGACCAAATAACAACTCATCTTATGTAACAAATCATTGCCAATTCATCCTATGCCCTCAGGAACATGCGGGAACTACTCACAACGTGCAAACATGATCATGTATGGTGACATATGTGGTACAACACAATCTGAAACAATGGATCCATCGCCAAATAATGACAAGTACTCAATCCCAAACATGCAACAGAGTACAATAACACGTATCTAGGGTGTAGCAATGATCAAACTATGAGGGGAACGGAGTGTATCACGGTGATGGTGATGGTGATGGTGGAGATGCAGGTGCTGGTGAGGATGGTGATGGAGATGCCTCCTCCCACGCCAAGGAGGAGATGGGGATGAAGATGGGGATGATTTCCCCCTTCTCCGGAGCTCCGGGGCAGCAGGATCTGTCTCCCCCGCGGAGAGTTTCGAGAGTTTCGCCGCCCTGGCAGCTCCGTCTCGTCTCGGGAAAATTAGGGTGTTGGTTTTCGGGGAAGACGGAGTCGTCGGCAAAAAGACCTTGGGGAGGAGGTGCTGTGGGCCCATTTGGGGGCCCCACACGCGGCCAGGGAATCTGGCCGCGTGGGCTACCCCCTTTTTGGCCTCCCGGCCCTCCTCCTTTGTGTCTTGTGCCCACGGCCTTTCTCCCGAAGAAAAACTGACAGGGTTTCTTTCCTTTCGCAATTTGGATACCTGTAGCTCCTGAAACATCAAAAACATGAAAACAGGTGTTTTCTGACACCCAGAAATTAAATACCAAAAATAGGGACTTTGTAGGAAAGTCCCATAAAATCATCTAAAACATGCAAAACAAGGACATAACATTGATAAAACATCCCAATAATGCCTATATGGAGGGTATAAATGATGATATAAAATGCACGTATCAACTCCCCCAGGCTTAAACCTTTGCTCGTCCTCGAGTAAATAAGGACATAGATCATTACATGCATCAATGGAATTATGGTTGATAAATAAATACGGGCATTGTATCATCATCATGTTCAGTTATAATGCAAGATGAACGAATATAACTCATACACATAAGGATAACATATTCGAAGCTCTAGCAAACACCCCATACTTTTGAAAACAAATAACCATTGTATGTTGGACAATCGAATTATACTCTTTAATTTGGATAAAGATAAATGAGTAGAGGTAAAACATGATCAAGTCTCATTTAGTTTCCAAACTATTCAGCTTAAATTACTAATTGTAATGTGGCATCCATTGGGCTAAGACTCTCATTGCCCCTTTATCATTAGCATCTTAATTTATGAATGTTGAAGTAATGTGGTTGACAAGGTGTTGGTTGAATGTCTCATGCCCCGTGAGTGTGAAAAACTACTCCATGATTACTCAACTTAAGATTCCTAATAAACTTTGTACAATCATAATAAGTGTTAATGACATCATAGAGAATTGCAAAGAGGTACCTCTTGCCCCATGACATAGAAACCAGCCCATGTCACAATAACAAGATGAACAAACGGAGTAGACTCATCATCCTTTTTTATTTCATTCACTATATGCATAGCTTCTTATTTTATTGTAGGATGTGTTTGTAGAGTCCACTCTAGCTGTAAGTAAATTTCCACCATGATCAAGCATGGCTTGGGTTAGCGGCCCAATGCAATTTCTCTAGTCATATATACTTACTCATCAAAAATTACTATTCCTCTATTTCATTTCGGCATGGCAGGAGTCCAAAAACAAAAGCACATGACATCAACTAAATATAAAATTTCTTTGTGCAATGTTGAAAGCTTTTCACGTGATGCACGTGTTAGCCAACTCCCAACCAAAATCCTTGTCAAGAACAAAACGTTTAGCTCCCATTAATGGATCATGTTTGTTAAGTGCAATAGAAATAAATGTGTGCATTCAAAAGTTCGTGAGAGTCTTATCCCAAATTCAGACCATGCCAATTAATAACATAAGCATCTTAATTTAGAGCATAAATGAAACTATAACATGGTGAACATGCTCGGAATAGCCATTAAGCTAATAGATAGATAGTGGATTTATGTCATATTGAGATAATTCTACAATTGTCCAACACACTCAAGTTAATTAATTTCAAGGCAAGATGTGATTGAAACCTCTAAATATGCCATGCTCATTTGCATGAGTGTTACCCATAAATCCCCAAAACTAGGGAATCATGGATGACACCATAGTTTATTATTCATTGATAAACCATAAGACGAGGATGCATGATAATGCTCAATGAGCTCACTCAAGCCTAAACGAAAACGATACTAGATAATAAAAGCAAGACACACCAAAACTAGATGGACATGATAAAGCCGATAAAAGACGGGGGATAGGTGAAACTCCCCCAAGCTTAGATGGTTACGGTATTTTCTTCATTCTCCCTTCTTCTCGTCCTCAGCCCACCACTCTTTCTTCTTCTTCTCTTCATAGTTGTCTTCAAGCTCTCCAATGATGCGCATCATGAGGTTATAGGCTTGCTCAAATGCTCCTACAGCTTTTCCCAACCTTTCCATGAGGTCCTTCTCCATCGTCTCCTTGGGAGTTTTCCACTCCGGGCTTGGTGCTTTCTTCTTGGGAATAAGGTGATCCCAATCTCCAGTGCAATTCTTCTCAGTGGGAGTATCCCTGCCAATAAGAGGAGAAACTGCATTTTTGCTAGCAAGTGAGTGCCTTGGAGCCTTCCCTCCGGTGCTCATACGTGCGAACTGTCTCTTATTTCCAAAAAACATGTTCACCCGTACGCCAGCAACAGGGATTGGTGATGGAGGTGCTGTTTCAAGAGGTGGTATGTAGAAGATGACCTCGTCATCTTCCTCGTCAGGTTCTTCATCCATGATCTCGCGAAGCTCCACGTCCTCGTCATCCGAGTAGTCCTTCCTCATCCAATTCCTCCTGTGGATGGATGTGGGGTTGTTGCCCTCAAGCTCATCATCATCATCGTCCATGGAGGTGCATTGGTAGGAGTCTCCCGAAGTCATGGCTTGGAAAACCTGACAGACAGAATAGACAAAACAAAGATCGTGCGAGAACTCTCGGTGCGGGATTAGATCGACAAAAGGGGGTATATATTGACGGTTTTTGGGGTAAGACGAAGCGTCGGAGTCGAAAACGAGATGGAACGGGACTCCGAGGTGGAAAAGGGGTACCTCCACGCGGCCAAGGAATCTGGCCGCGTGTGGGGTCCTCTTTTCCCCCTCGAGGTCCAATTCCTTCCAATTTTCTTGTCCCACACGTTAATTTCCATAAAAAAATGAGTTCCGTAAGTTTTCACGCAATTCCGAGAAACTTCCAAACACAATAATTGTAAATTATTGAATTTGGGTTTCTGAAACTGCAGGATCCCTTACAATTACCTCCTCCGGGGTCATTATCTTTATCTCCTCGATGGTTCCTATGAAGCTCTTTCCTGCAATATAATGTTTTAGGCGTTGTCCATTGACCACATGAGGTTTACCTTTCATATCACCGTGAAGACGAATGGCCCCTGAACGGTATACCTCCTGTACTACCAATGGACCCTGCCATTTTGAAGCTAATTTCCCAGCAGAAAACTTAAAACGAGAGTTGTACAATAGGACTTGATCACCTACTTTAAATTCCTTTCTTTTAATTTTCTTGTCACTCCAAATTTTAACTTTCTCTTTAAACAATTTTGCACTTTCATATGCTTCATTCCTCCATTCATCTAATAGATTTAGGTCAAGCAATCTCTTCTCCCCCGCTGTTTTTAAATCAAAATTTAATTTCTTAATAGCCCATCTAGCTTTATGTTCTAATTCAACGGGTAAATCACATGATTTTCCATAAACCATTTTATAAGGAGACATACCCATAGGATTTTTATAAGCAGTTCTATAAGCCCACAATGCATCATTAATTTTAAGTGGCCAATCAGATCTAGCTCTGTTTACTGTTTTCTCTAAAATAATTTTAATTTCCCTATTACTTAATTCAACTTGTCCACTAGTTTGAGGATGATAGGGTGATGCAATTCTATGATTAACATTATATTTTGCCTATGTTTTTCTAAGAACACCATGCATAAAATGAGATCCACCATCAGTAATTAAAAATCTAGGAACACCAAATCTAGGGAAAATAATTTCTTTAAGCATTTGCATGGCTGTGGCATGGTCTGCACTCTTAGTAGGAATTTCTTCTACCCATTTTGTAACATAATCAACAGCAACCAAAATGTGTGTATGTTTTGTACTAGATGCAGGAAATGGTCCCATAAAGTCAAAACCCCACACATCAAATGGTTCAAGTGGTAATGTATAGTTCATAGGCATTTCATTCCTTCTACCAATGTTTCATACTCTTTGACATTTATCACAAGTTTTAACATATTCAGCACAATCCTTGAATAGAGTAGGCCAATAAAAACCACATTGTAATACCTTACTACAGTACGATCTCCTGCATGATGTCCTCCATAGGGACTGTCATGACAATCTCTTATAATAGCCTGCTGTTCATGCTCAGGTACACAACGTCTAATAATGCCATCAACACTTTTCTTATACAAGAATGGATCATCCCAAAAATAATGTCTAAGGTCATAAAAGAATTTCTTTCTTTGCTGGTAAGTAAATTGTGGTGGCATAACTTCCCCAACAATAAAATTTGCATAATTAGCAAACCAAGGAGATGCAACTTTAGCACTAGAAACACTAACAAGGGCAAGTTGTTCATTAGCAAAACTATCATTAATAGGAATAGGATCATCAGGTATATTTTCCATTCTAGAAAGATGATCAGCTACGGGATTATCTTCTCCTTTCCTATCTACTATGTGTAAATCAAATTCTTGCAACAAAAGTACCCATCTTATTAGCCTAGGCTTTAGCATCTTTCTTATTCATCAAATATTTAATAGCAGAATGATCAGAGGGCACAGTGACTTTTGAATCAATTATGTAAGATCTAAATTTATCACATGCAAATATTACCGCTAAAAAATCTTTTTCAGTTGTAGCATAATTTCTTTGAGCACCATCTAGTGTTTTACTAGCATAGTAAATAACATTCAATTTCTTATTAACCCTTTGGCCTAAAACAGCTCCAACTGCATAATCACTAGCATCACACATAATTTCAAAGGGCAAGTTCCAATCAGGAGGTTGAATAATAGGTGCAGTTATTAAGGCTTTCTTTAAAACATTAAAGGATTCTATGCAATCATCATTAAAAGAAAACGGAACATCCTTTTGCAAAAGATTGGTTACAGGCTTTGATATTTTAGAGAAATCTTTAATGAACCTACGATAAAAACCTGCATGACCGAGAAAACTTCTTATACCTTTGATGTCTCTTGGATATGGTAATTTCTCAATAGCTTCAATTTTTAATGGGTCAACTTCTATTCCTCTTCCAGAAATACGATGCCCAAGAACAATTCCCTCTGTTACCATAAAGTGACACTTCTCCCAATTAAGAACAAGCTGTTGGTCTTCACAACGCTGCAAAACTTTGTTAAGGTTGAACAAGCAATTATCAAAAGAAGTACCATACACCGAAAAATCATCCATAAAGACTTCCACTATCTTTTCAATATAATCAGCAAATATAGCATTCATGCATCTCTGAAAAGTAGCAGGCGCATTACATAAACCAAAAGGCATTCTCCTATAAGCAAATGTACCATATGGGCAAGTAAAAGTGGTCTTTTCCTGATCATCACTATGAACTGGAATTTGAGAGAATCCTGAATACCCATCTAAATAACAAAAGTGAGAATGTTTAGATAATCTCTCTATCATTTGATCAATAAAGGGCAATGGATAATGGTCCTTACGAGTTGCTTTATTTAATTTTCTATAATCAATGCACATTCTATAACCAACAACAGTATGTTGAGCAACAAGTTCATCATCTTTATTAGGAACCACAGTAAGTCTACCTTTCTTAGGAACACAATGAACAGGACTAACCCATTTACTATCAGCTATAGGATAAATAATACCAGCCTCTATGAGTCGAATTACCTCCTTTCTTACCACTTCCTTCATTTTTGGATATAGACGGCGTTGGAAATCAACAACAGGTTTAGCATCTTCTTCCAAATTAATTGTATGCATACATAGAGCTGGACTTATGCCCTTAAGATCATCAAGAGAATAACCAATAGCCTTACGGTGGGCTTTAAGCACATCAAGTAATTTCTCTTCTTCCTCAGCTGAAAGGTTAGCACTAATAATAACAGGATATATATTTTTCTTATCCAAGTATGCATATTTCAGATTTTCAGGCAAAGGCTTTAATTCAAAACTAGGATCTCCTTTAGGAGGTGGGAGTACTCCTAGATTATCAGGTGGGATATGCAATTGTAATTGTGGAGGTTGCTGCCATAATATTTGTTCTAAAGCTTCTTTTTCTGCATCATTAAATGGCTCTTCCTGATTAAGCATATAACGTTCCACCACGTCTGATGAAGCTACAGCTATATGAGCAAGAGTTTCAATTATATCTTTAGATTTTGGTTCTTTCTTAGCAGGTTTATCAGCAAATTTAGAAAAATTAAATTCAAGTTTCTCTCCAGCACATTCAATAAACACCCTTTCTCTAGGCAAATTAATTTCAGCACCAACAGTATGTAAGATAGGTCTACCAAATATAATAGGACAGAAAGAATCTTGTGGACAACCAAGCACAATAAAATCAGTAGGATATTTTATTTTCCCTACTAATACTTCAACATCTCTAACAATTCCAAAGGGACTAATATAATCTTTATTAGCAAGCTGAATGGTCATACCTGTTTCTTCCATGGTGATAGGATCAATATCAGGCTTAATTTCTTGATAGAGAGAATATGGAATGACACTAATGCTTGCTCCAATATCACATAAACCATGATAACAAGAAGTCCCAATAGAGCATGATATAATTGGCTTACCAACTTTGGATGAATTCCCTTTAATAACTTTGGTAGCATCTTCACATAAATAAACATCAACATGATCTTCTTCATTTAATTGCTTAATAATAGAGACTTGGTTCTTGACTTCCACCTGTTCTTTAGGCTGAGAACATCTCTTTCTACTTTTGTCAGCAACAGCAATAAGCAAATTCTCTTTAACTTTTTCAGGATAGGGAGGTGGTTCAATATATTCTTCTATTACTACAGATGACACTGGTGTTTCTTTAATAAATTTAGGGACAACAATAGAAGATTTAACAGGTTCAACATAATAATCAAAGCCACTTTTAGGAATTTGAATGTGCTCAGCAAATTTCTTAGCTATTTCAATTGCAACATATGGATCAAGACCAAAATCTTTAATAACATTCTTGAACAAAATAGAACTAGAGAAACTTTCTACACATGAATATCCATAATCAAAATAAGCTTCATTACCTTTGTCTAGGTCCCAATATTCAGAGTTATTCGAAATAATTTCCAATAAATTCCAAGCTTCTTCTGCAGTATTATTTGTAAAGCTTCCACCAGATGAACCATCCAAATATTGCTTTAGCCTATCAGGTAGTCTCACATAAAAGTTTATCAATATAAGTTTATTTGTGAGATCATGACAAGGATTCTTACGAAGGAGGTCCTTAAGCCTCCCCCAAGCTTGAGTAATACTCTCTCCAAGGTGTGGCCAAAAATTAAATATAAAGCAACGGTTCTCATAAGCCTCTTTAGGAGTAAAATATTTAAGAAAGAAAACCTTCATAAAAGTATCCCAATTATGTGTAATTTCTTCATCCAGGGACATATACCATTTTCGAGCATCACCAGTTAAGGACTGGTACAATAACTTGCATTTTACCTCCTCCTCAGAAATAGCCTTGAGCCTAATTAGCCCACATATATCCTCAATAGCCCGTATGTGATCACTTGCAGCCTTTGTTCCATCCCCTGCAAAATACTCATTCCTAACAGCTTTAACAAATTCAAGGGGAATAATATAACCATCATAACGAGGTGCTTTTTCAACAACTTTAGGTTTAATAGCATAAGCACTCTCATATAAAGCAAGTTTCAGCGAAGCATCTCTCATAAAAGCCATAATAATAACAGGATGCAACAGCAAGTAAAATTCAGCTTTCAAGTTTCCTTACCAAACTTCTTACCAATAGCGCTACGCTCCCCGGCAACGGCGCCAGAAAAGTCTCTTGATGGCTCCCAAGTGCAGGAGATCAATTGTAGTACTTTTCGAATTACAAAGGTTGTCGAACCCACGAGGAGCAGAAGGAACTGGTAAGTAGAATAGCAAAGGAATAATAAAAGCAACAGGTGTTTTTGTGTTTTAATTGTGTAGTGCAAGTAAAGTAAAATGCGGAAAGTAAATTGCAGAAAGTAGTAGGTCTCAATGAGAGAAAAAGCCCAATCCTCTAATGCGCAAGAGGACAAGCTCAAGTGTGTGTTTGTGTCTTATATGTGGAAAACGTTCCCGAGGGCTGCACGGATTTAGCTGGCATAGTGATTCATTGCATAACATGTTTGTATATCTTGTCTAGTTTTAATCTTCTTCGGACGGAGCGACAAATAGGAATAGCTAAATAAATAAACTATCACCCCTTATGATGTATCACGTGGCCAATTAAATTACAGCACGAGAATTATTAAGACATGATGTCCCTCCATAGCCTTATGCTCTAAGGTCCACGATACAAGTACCCTCATAATGCAATTCAACGACTCTGTCTCAAGTTCCTGTCACCTAAAGACATCATCACGTCACTACACTACGGTGTTCTCCTATGAGCCCATGTAGGTGAAGTGTTGTACAGTCGACGTTCGTACAACACCATCATAGAATCACATAAAAGATTAATACTAGACCAAATAACAACTCATCTTATGTAACAAATCATTGCCAATTCCTCCTATGCCCTCAGGAACATGCGGGAACTACTCACAACCTGCAAACATGATCATGTATGGTGACATATGTGGTACAACACAATCTGAAACAATGGATCCACCACCAAATAATGACAAGTACTCAATCCCAAACATGCAACGGAGTACAATAACACGTATCTAGGGTGTAGCAATGATCAAACTATGAGGGGAACGGAGTGGATCAAGGTGATGGTGATGGTGGATATGCAGGTGCTGGTGAGGATGGTGATGGAGATGCCTCCTCCCACGCCAAGGAGGAGATGGGGATGATTTCCCCCTTCTCCGGAGCTCCGGAGCAGCAGGATCTGTCTCCCCCGCGGAGAGTTTCGAGAGTCTCGTCTCGGGAAAATTAGGGTGTTGGTTTTCGGGGAAGACTGAGTCGTCAGCAAAAAGACCTCGGGGAGGAGGTGCTGTGGGCCCATTTGGGGGCCCCACACGCGGCCAGGGAATCTGGCCGCGTGTGCTACCCCCTTTTGGGCCTCCTGGCCCTCCTCCTTTATGTCTTGTGCCCACGGCCTTTCTCCCGAAGAAAAACTGACAGGGTTTCTTTCCTTTCGCAATTTGGATACCTGTAGCTCCTGAAACATCAAAAACATGAAAACAGGTGTTTTCTGACACCCAGAAATTAAATACCAAAAATAGGGACTTTGTAGGAAAGTCCCATAAAATCATCTAAGACTAGCCATAGTGGTGGTATCATAGGTAGTATCATGCAACTTGGTCCCACAAAAAAGATGATGTGGCATGCAATTAATGAAGGGAGAGGAGATTAAAGTAACATAGGTAGATACCGTATCATGACATGCAAAACTAAGAAAATTAATGACAAACAAATCTTGTACACATATTTGCATTGAGATTCTACAAAATAATAAATAGAAGTTGATTATGATACTCCTATATGATACTATGCATTAGAGACGTAGTATCATACAATAGTATCATATGCATGATACTTTTGTATGATACTCCCCACTATGGCTAGTCTAAAACATGCAAAACAATAACATAACATTGATAAAACATCCCAATACTGCCTATATGGAGGGTATAAATGATGATATAAAATGCACGTATCAGCACCTCATAATCTTCCCAAGTTGCAGCATCATGTGACTATGTAGACCACTGAACGAGAAGCCGAATGACAGAATTGCTCCCTTTCTTGGACATACGCGGTCCAGAATTTCTGTCGGTGTAAGAGCAGCAACCGTCATGTCGGGAGGACGAGGAAGCTCGCCAAAAAATGGAGTGTAAGATGGTGTAAATGGCTTCAACTGTGAAACGTGGAAGACTGGATGAACACGAGCATCAGATGGCAATGTCAGTTTGTACGCGAGAGAGACAATTTTATACTCCACTGGAAAGGGCCCAAAATACTTGTAAGCCAGTTTAGGGCAGGGTTGATTGGCGACCGTCACCTGGACATAGGGCTGTAGTTTCAAGAGCACCTGTTCCCCCCACAGCAAACTCACGCTCTGTTCTGTGACAGTCTGCCTTTTCTTGATATGTAGCACTTGAGCATGACATCCAATCCATGTCCTCGTGTGCTAATGATTTAGCGTTCCAGTCAAGCATTGCTCCCAGGTTTGCTTCCCGCCCATAAAGTGATTTGAAAGGAGAACAATTTAGCGAGGAGTGGTAGGTAGAATTGTACGAAAACTCTGCAGCGGGCAACCAGCTACTCCATTGCCGAGGTGTGTCGTGCACGGCCGTGAGCAAATACATCTCCAAGCACTAATTTGCACTTTTTGTTTGTCTGTCAGTCTACGGGTGATATGATGTGGAGAAAATTAGTTTTGTGCCCGCAGTTGGCAGCAGTTCCCGCCACACTGAGCTGGTGAAAATTTTATCATGGTCCGAGACGATGGTGAGTGGCACACCATGCAATTTGATAACATGATCCCACGAAGCCTTAGCCACCCGTGAAGCTGTAAATGGGTGCCTTAGGGGAATGAAGTGTGCGAACTTAGCCAACCTATCCACCACGACCATGATCACCTCAAACCCATCAGACTTGGACAGACCCTCGACGAAATCCATAGAGATATAAGCCCATGGTACTTCTAAAACATGAAGAGGTTGCAGTTTTCCGGCAGGTTTTGTGTGTTCATGCTTGGAGTGTTGACAGATTGGACATTGTTGCACAAAGTCAGTGACATCAGTCTTAAGCCCAGTCCAGGCGAACAACTTTTTAACCCTCTGATAAGTAGTTGTTGTGCCAAAGTGACCCCCCACTGCACTGTGGTGCAAAGCACTGATGAGTTTAGTCTGCAAGGATGTGTTCGCGCCAATCCACATGTGCCCTTTGAATCTGATCAGGCCCTGGTTCAGATCAAAACCTTCCTTGTTGGGACTGAAAACTGCTAATCGAGCAAGTAAATCTTGAGCAACTGGATCAGTTTCACAGGAATTGGCAACCTTCTGTGTCCATAGTGGCCGACACACTGACAGAGCATTTGTTTCGAGCAAGTGGAAACACGGGAGAGAGCGTCAGCGGCCCCATTTTCTGACCTTTTCTTGTATTGGAACCGAAACCGAAGGCCAACTAGCTTTGACATGGCTTTGCATTGCAATTATGTATCCAATTGTTGATCACCAAGATTACATAGACTTTTGTGCTCCGTGACAATGTCAAAAGGACCCCTCTGAAGTAAGCACGCCACTTATCAATCGCCATCATCACTGCCAAAAACTCCTTTTCATATGTTGAGAGTTTCTGATTGCGTACACCCATCGCCTTACTGAAGAATGCAACATGGTGCCCATCCTGAAACAACACGACACCCACCCTAGTATCATAGGCATCCGTCTCGTTAGAGAAAGGCCGACCAAAATTAGGAAGTGCGAGCATAGGGGTTTGTAACATTGCTGCCTTCATCCGCTCAAAAGCTACTTGTGCCTGTTCTGTCCAATGAAATCCTTTATTTGTGAGGAGCTGAGTCAGTGGCTTCGCCAAAATTCCATACCGAGACATGAACTTCCTGTAGTATTCGGTGAGGCCAAGAAAACCACGAAGTTCGGTGGCGGAGGTTTATACGTCATAAACGTATCCAAATTTCTGATGTTCCATGTTGTTTTCATACTAAATGCTACATATTTCCTTTATACTTTGTGCCTTTTTTATCGATTTTTTGGGACTAACCTATTGACAAGATGCTACAGAGCCAGTTCTTGTTTTTCTGCTGTTTTTAGTTTCAGAAAAGTTGTTCTAGAAATATTCTCGGAATTGGACGATTCGAAGCCTGGAAGTTTTAGAAATATGTCGCGCACGCGGAGTCCGGAGGGAGCCTGGAAGTTTTAGAAATATGTCGCGCACACGGAGTCCGGAGGGGACCCGGATGGGGGCCACATGGGCCCCACACCATAGGGCGGCACGCCCCCTCTGGCCGCGCCTAGGGGTGGTGTGGGCCCCCTGGCCGCCCACCGACGTTGCCCTCTTGCCTATTTATACCTCTCGGGAGGTTAACCCTAAAGACAGAAGCCTTTTCCATAAAAACATCCACAGCCGCCGTCATCGTCAACCCTAGTTCGGGAGGGTTTTGGAGCTCTCCCCGGCACCTTGTCGGGAGGGGGAATCATCACCGGAGGGCTCTACACCACCATGCCCGCCTCCTGAATGATGCGTGAGTAGTTCATCCTTGGACTATGGGTCCATAGCAGTAGCTAGATGGTTGTTATCTCCTCTTTATGCCTCATGTTTAGATCTTGTGAGCTGCCTAACATGATCAAGGTCATCTTATTGTAATACTACATGTTGTGTTTGCTGGGATCCGATGAATATTGAATGCTATGTCCCATGATTATCAATCTATCACGTTCTTTTCATGTGTATGTTATTTATGATTTTGCACTCTCCGTTGCTAGTAGATGCTCTGGCCAAGTAGATGCTTGTAACTCCAAGAGGGAGTATTTATACTCGATAGTGGGTTCATGCCTCCTTTTCACTCACGCTCGAGTGACTGAAACGTAAACGGGTGGGGGATGTGATGTTGCCATTAGGGAGAAAACAACGATGTTTACATTGTTTACATTACACACTTTGCTTACTGTGATTATCTGTTGCTTGCAACTTAATACCCAAGGTTTGCTCGGATGACATTATGAGGGTGGATTATTACTCATAGATGCAGTTGGATAACGGTCTATGTATCTTGTTGTAATACCCGCATGAATCACATAGTAATCATCATGTCATGCATATGCAATATGGTGCAGCCTTTATATATGTCAGCTATAATTTGTTTACCCAACATGCTATCTATCTGTTATGGAGAGACACCACTAGTGAACCGTGGTCCCCGATCCATTTTCTTTATACTGATAATACAACCACTGCAACCACTGTTTTCATATTGTTCCTACTGTTTTCCTACTGCCATCACTGTTCTCTTTTCATCTAATGCAAACAAGTACTGCTTTCCACACCATACGTTTAACCTCTTTGTTTTCAGCAAAGCCAGTGAGATTTACAACCTCACTGCTTCGTTGGGGGAAAAGTGATTTGATTGTGTTGTGTAGGTTCCATGTTGCTTCTCAACCGGTAGTGTGCCCTGCCACATCAGCTACATCAACCTTCGAAAGTGATTTCTTTCTTCTACTGGTCGATTCAACCTTGGTTTCTTTCTGAGGGAAACATGCTAGGGAAACATGCTATTGTGCTCTTCATACCTTCCTCTTGGGGTCTCCCAACGAACGTGTATTACACGCGCATCAGAGGTGGGCGTAGGCCATGCATTTATCGCCTTGGTCTTGTCATCATCCGTGGCAACGCCCTCGCATGAAATCACATGAACTAGGTACTCAATTCGTTCTTGAGCGAAAGAACATTTAGATGCCATGGCAAACAGCTGATGCTGGCAGAGTAGAGATAGAACACAGCGCATATGCTCCTCTTCATCCTGGAGAGTGGCACTATACACAAGTATATCATCCAAATATACAGTTACGAACTTACGCGTCTACTTGGCGAAAATTGTGTTCATCAGACACTGAAACATAGCCGGGGCGTTCGTCAAGCCGAATGGCATGAGAAGGAAGTGAAATGACCATGGTGTGTCTTAAATGTCCTATTCTCTTCATCTTCCTCGCGCATACGGATCTGATGGTACCTAGCATGCAAATCCAATTTGGAGAACAAGGCCGCCCCTGCCAGCTCATCAAGTAGCTTGTCCACAATTGGTAGCGGAAACTTATTCTTGATTGTCACCAAATTAAAATGGTGATAATCGATGCAAAAGCGCCAGCTGCCGTCCTTCTTCTTAACCAAGAGCACTGGTGCGGCATATGGACTCATGTTGTGCACAGTAGTACCAGAACGCAACATTTCCTGCACTTGGCGCTCAATTTCGTCCTTTTGGACTCGAGAGTAGCGATACGGCTTGTTGTTTGGTGGCAAAGCCCCTTCTTCGAGTGAAATTGCATGATCATACTGACAGTGGGGAGGCAACCCTTGATGTTCAGCAAAGACATCAGAGAATTTAGTTAAGATTGCAGTGATGCATGCTGGCACGGTTTCAGAGTATGTATCGCTAGTGGCAGGGAAGGTCTCCACAACTGCCAGTGCCAAATATCATTAGTGGCATGCATCTGCAACAAGGCATTATTGAGATCCATCTGTTCTATAGGTGGTATCAACTCTGGAGTCAACCCTTGCAATGTAATCCATTTTACCATGTAATCAAAGGAAATTGCCTTCCCCTTCTAGTCACAGTTCATGGGACTAAAGGAGGCTAACCAGTCCATGCCAAACACACCGTCATACGCTCCCAATTCCAGGACACACAGATCAGTCTGAAAATTGTTATCCTGGCATGCCCAGACCAGATTAGACACCAATTGATCACATAACTGGCCATTCGTCACCTTAACCGAAACAGCCGGAATGGAGATTGAGGAGATACCAATGTTGTCCACAATTGTTTTGTTGATGAAACTATGTGTACTACCCGAATCAAGCAACATCAACATCACCTGATCGCCAACTGTCACTGGCAAGCGAATAGTGGCAACTGATTCAGTGCCAACCAAGGCATGAGTAGAAATCATACGACAGGCTGCCTATTCAACCGGTTCCTCAAGTAACTCTAGAGCACGGACCGCTTCATCTGATAGCATCTCACCAAAGTCGCCCACTTGAATGGTAGGGAGTTGCATTGGCAGCTTATGGTGGTGCTCCCGAGTGTATTTCTCACCACACTTGTAGCACAGTCCGTTAGCGCGCCGATAATCTCATAATTGTCGCTCACGACTGAATTCGTTGCCGGCAGCGCGTGGGGCAGCATGTGGACGAGGTGCTAGTGGCATAGGCGCCGGAGGTGGTCGACCTGTAGGTACCGGCCGCAACCGAGGACGGTTTGCTTCTAGTTCCTCCTCCTGGATGCGGGCAAGAACTGTAGCACGTGTAATGCTCGACGGTTCCTGGAGGCGCACAACAGCTCTTAATTCAGATTTCAATCCCAGCAAAAACTGGGTGACAAAAAACTTCGTGCTCAACAAAAGATCCAACGCGAGCAGATGGTACATGGATGTTTCAAACTGCGGTCGGTACTCTGTCACAAAACCTGTCCGTCTGAGCTGCAACAACTGATGCATCTGCACCTCAAACTCATCTGGTCCAAACTTCTCTTGCAAAGCATGGCCAAATGCCTCCCATGTCTATCCACAGATTGGGCAAGTGCGTCGTGTCTCACGAGTAGCCTGCCCCCACAGGATTGCGCGGCCATCGAGATAGAGCGACGTCGTGGTGACCCAATTGTGTGGAGAACTGCGGTAGAGCTCGAAGTATGCCGAACAACGATCTAACCACAGATTGGGAAAGTTGCCATCGAACCGAGGGAACTCATGCTTTGGCGTCTTCACGAACAAGTCGTGCTCGTCGACGTGCATAGGCTGATGGTTTTTACGAACCGGAGGTGGAACGAGCTGCCCGGCTGGGGGCTCTTGGATGAGCAGGGGGCCACCGTTGGTGAGCCGAGCGTGACCAGCCACTCCCATCGTTGAGCCTCGAGGCGAACTCTCAAACGCCGTTGCACGCTATTCGGAGATCTGAGACGATGCTGCCGCTGGTGATGCGCTCGGAGCTGCCGCTTGTTGTGCCTCATCCACATCCGCCTGAGTAATCTCCAGCTGCTTGCGGACGCTCTGTAGCTCGTGAGATACATGGGCGTTAAACTTCGTTTGTGTCTCGTGTCGTTGATTAGCGAGTACAGCCTGGTCATCGATGCGCTTGATGATCTTCTCCAATAGCGTCTTCGACTGGCCCGAGTTCTCCTCCATCGCTGACAACACATGTTGGGTCTGAGCTGGGGGTTTCACCGGCGCCGTCGCGACTCGGTCCTAGCAGATCCGACCGGGCTAGGGATTTGGGGAAACTCACTGATCTCAATCGCACCTTTCGCCAGGAATTATGGATCGATGTCAAAAGGTTGAGAATACAGCGAGCAGAGCAGAGAAAAAACGGAAGGGAATTAGTGGCTCTGGATACCAAATTGTGACGACCCACTCTCGGGAGGATCAGGATCGCACAAAGGGGAGGGGAATTGAATCTGGGATGAGGAAAAGCAAGCAGAAGATGGGAGAACGGAGAAGAAGATGAGATAGGCAGCCAAGTTCTATTTCTTCGATAACCACACGATTATAGGTTCTGGGTATTTAACGCTGTCACCCCACACACTCACATGGGCCTAAGCCTTACACACACTCAGCCCACCATCCATCTCCTGCTAAGTTTCTATGTTGCACTGCAACTCTGAACATGAGGAGATGCATGTGTGACATAGGAGCACGAAATTTTCCTACGAATATCTTCATGGACAGGACAATGAAAACATGGCTATGAAGGTGCTCTGCGAAGCCAAGCCAGTCAAATCGTCACCTAAGGGGCGAAGAGTTTCTTTTTAGAGAAAGAGGGTCTCGCCTCGGCTCCATTATCATATGAAACCATCATACAAAGTCATGAAGTTTGAACGCACACGGGGGCAGCAACAACACAACCCCAGCCGACCAATAGAATAGGTCCAGGGGAACAGCAAACCGAACATCGAACACACGCCTTCTAGCTACATATAGAAAAGCTAAGGAAGGAAAGATGCCAGACAAAACTAGGTTTTATAGCTACCAAACGTAGCACGAGTCACACGACAAGAGAGAGCTACAAGAAAGACTCGCCCTCAACTTCAATAGGGACGATCCACCACCTTGAACAGGTGTCCATCCTCCACCAGCATTAGCGATTCTTCCTGGAGTCTTTCTCTCAATTGTTTAGTAGTAGTCTGCCACTCGTTGTCGTTAACTAACTTTGGGTCGGAGGACAACACCAGATCAGCGCTGGTCAACACCTCCAGGTTTAACCAGGATCCCACGATAACGAAGGGGGTGCCCAAGCTAGATGCTCCATGGATGACACCACCATCATCACGTTCTCTTTTCTTCTCCTGCAAACAGGATGCTCCACCGGGCAAGGCTGGAGGCAGCTCTTCTCCACACGCCCTACATCCCAGACCATGTAGAATGGTTAAAAAAGTTGTTGTCCCTTTCCAACCACGAAGTTCGAAGAGCACATGCAAAAACAGTGTTAACAACTGCAAAGTTTTTGTTTTCAGACCACATATTTGTGATCATCTTCAACGAAGATGGTATCAACACAATCCCTATCATAGACTGCAGAGAAGACCAAACCAGTTTAGCAAAAACACACTCAAAAAGCAGATGTTCAACCGATTCATCCTCACTAGAAAATAAACATGACAGATCTCCAACATGTTGTCTTTTACCAAGATTATCTCTAGTGAGTATCTTGTTATGTGCAACAAGCCATAGGAAGAAGTGATTTTTTTTTGGGGGGGGGGGGGGGGGGGGGGGCTTCAAATAGCATCAATGTCTACATGCATAATACCTAGAAAATTGAGTGCTGCAGATAAAGATTTAAAAGAGTATATATATGCTTAGAGTCTAGTTTTCACAACAATCAGTCATCCTCCACAGTAAGTTGCAGGGTTTTGGCTATTTGTTCAATTTCAGACCATTGTTGTAGCAAGACATGATCAAAGCACCTTCTAAACATGACTTTTAGTTGGATTCCATCCCAAACATCCGCAATAGACATAGTTTTCTCATTAACTATCACATAGGTTTTTTTTTTATTATTATTGAATGGCCAAGCTAGAAGATGCAAACCAATGATCTTCCCAAAAAAGTTAATGATAATAGAACCGACTCGTACTCCTGATGGTGACGGAGTTCTATTCTCGTACATTGTATTGTGATGAAGTGTAGGGTTGATAAGAAACGACCAGTGGGTCTGGGCTATATATATTTTTCAATAATTTGTGTGCTTAATGGTCAACTCTACGGCTACTTGGTCCAAGATCCATGGAATATGCTTCCCATATATGGTTGACCTCTAGTTTATTGTTGATCGTATCAACAAAGCGTGTGTTGAGCTATTATCTGAGTATGATCAAGAGCAACATGACAGGATATATAGTGCAAATTAATGTGTTGACCAAAAGCAACATGACAGGGTATATGTTGATATCTTCTCTACAAAGTCAAAGTAGTGCTTGCAATCGGGTCGATGATTGTGCCCATGGAGCCGATCAACCATGTCATCATCGATGGCAACGACGATCCACCGTCCTCTCAGGCAACTCCTCACCGGCGTCCTAGACTTCTGAATATGGCAGCGGTGCCACTCATGAAGAAGGTACATACCGAACTTCACCTTCTTTGCGCATTTAATTAGCCACACATTAATTCCTTCGGCTAAGGAAGGACGCCTTGATCGATCAGACGATTGCAGAGTTTCTCGGGACGTTCATCTTGATGTTCACGCAAGTGTCCGTCATCATCATGGACGATCGGCACCATGGCGTCGAGGGCCTCATGGGCATCGCCGTCTCCGTGGGTCTCGCGGTCATGGTGCTCATCTTCTCCATCATCCACATCTCCGGGTGCCACCTGAACCCTGCGGTGAGCATTGCCATGGCGGTCTTCGGCCACCTCCCGCCGGCCCACCTCGTCCCTTACGTCGCCGCCCAGGTGCTGGGCTCCACCGCCGCCTCGTTCGTGTGCCACGCGATCTACCACCCCGCGAGTCCCAACATCGGCACCATCCCTACCGTTGGCGCCGGGCAGGCGTTCGCCGTCGAGTTCATCATCACGTTCGTACTTCTGTTCGTCATCACTGCCGTTGCCACGGACCCTCATGCAGTAATACTACATTCTTCCTTCCATTCCATCTCTTTTTTATGGCAGCTTAATTTGATCGTCTTCCCCAAGTGATCTCGATTGTCTTGCGGAAATGCTTAGGTGAAGGAACTGATCGCGGTTGCAGTTGGCGGGACAATAGTGATGAACATTCTCATCGCAGGGTACGTAGAATCTGTGCGTGGTTCCTTTCTGTTTTGTTCCAAGCTGAGCAAAGTTCTGTATATTTATGTTGGCGGAAAAAAAAACTTGTGAGCAGGCCGGCAACAGGAGCATCGATGAATCCAGCGCGTACGATTGGACCGGCATTTGTTACGGGGAGATACAGCAAGATTTGGGTCTATCTGCTGGCTACACCACTGGGTGCTATTGCTGGGACTGGAGCTTATGTTATGATTAAACTGTAGTTACAAACATGCACAAAGAGAGATTCAGAAACAGGCCAATGAAAAGAGCTCTTTTTCTGCTGGAAGTGCTAATGACTGCCTTATCACGGAACTCAAAAGGAAGGAATAGAGGATAGTAATGATACATCGATGGTCGTACCAGTAATCAAACCCGCCAGAATCTCATTTCCCACTGCTTTCATCGCATAGAGCCAGATTTGAGCACACGATCGATGGACCACTGCCGGCGCCGCATGGCAGCAATCAGGGCATAAACGGTGATTCAGGTTATGTATTGTACCGGCCTCGGACCGGATTAAGCGCGTAGACGTACTGTATATAACCATGCATTGTGTTCGTTTCTTCCATAGTGAAAAGCACAGCCCTCCTGCGCGTTATTGAAGGGAAAACAACGTGTACTACCATCCTTGCTCTACTGCTTGCTCTCGGATAAGTTTTTACTAGTAAAAATTAACTTGTACTCCCTCCGTGTCCAAATGTAACATGTTTTAGCTTTTTTAAAACGTACCTAGACATATTTTGGTGTAAAATACATATGAATCTACAGACTAAAACATGTCTAGATACGTGTTCTTTCTAGAAAATGCTACTCCCTCCGTTTCAAATTAATTGTCGCACAGTTTGATAAAAATGATTTATGTAGACATAATTTAGTGTTAGATATATCCACTTTTGTCAAACTTTACGACAATTAATTTGAGATGGAGGGAGTAAAATAAATTATATGTTAATACGAGGGAGTAATAATTATTTTGAACAAGTGGATAGTAAACCTGTTTCTCCTATATATGGCCCAGTCTCATCACTAGTTATATGATGGCAGTCGGCAGTCTTAACTCGGCCGATGGGCTGAGTGAAGGGTTCGTTGCACAGAAAACAAAAAATTTCCTACGCGCGATAAACCCGAAGGGGTAAGATCTAATCTAGGAGATGAAAAGTAATGGGCAAAGAGAGAGTCTTAAGGAGAACATACCCTCGAAGACACAAAGCGTTACGAGATCAAATCTCCTTGTTGGCGTAGTCGTACTCACACCGATTCCGAGACCGAGAAGATGTGCACCGCAATTCGGCGGTGCCTCTGTGATGGGTCACACGTACGGCTTAATGACGATCTCCATTCCCTCGATCTAGCGGGGCAGCGGAAGTAGAGGATCCCTCGTAAACCCAGCAGCACGACGGCGTGGTGGTGGTGAAAAATCCCACGGTCAGGGCTTCGCCAAGCGGGAGACCATGGAATGGAGCAGCGGATGGAGAGAAAGGGAGGTGGGCAAGTGTGTGGAGGAGGGAGAGCTCTCACCCTCCTTTTATAGTGGAGGGGTAGGCATCCCAAGGGTGGGTGCGGCCAGCCCATGGTGGTGCCCCACCTCTTCCCTCATCATGTGAGTGGACACTCCACTCACACCCACTCATGCTCCCATAATTTCCCACTTAGAAAATCCAAAGGTTTTTCTTAAATAAATAAATAAAACATTTTATTTATTTATTTCAGCACTTGTTAATTCTATTAAAAAACATTTGCATATAGCACCTCAAATTATTTGTTAATTCCATTAACAACCATTAGACAAAAAATCCCTTGAACTATTTCAATTTTCCCCGAAACAATTTCGGTGATATCCATAATATTTTTCGATATTCCGTATCCTCTCAAATGCGTCATCGAACCTTAAGTGTGTCACCCTACGGTTCACGAATAACGTAGACATGATCGAGATTCCTCTCCGATCAATAATCAACAGCGGGATCCGGAGATCCATGATGACTCATATATATTCAACGATGAATCTCGTGATCGTGTGAACCATCAACGTCGTGACTAATTCCCTTTGTCTCGCGATATTTTACTTATCCGAGATCCTATCATTGGTATCAACCATACCTTGTTCGATCTCGTTACCGACAAGTACTCTTTACTCGTTCCGTGATATGACATCCTTGTGACCTAGTCACGGGCTTGCAAGCGGTGTCGATGTGATATCACCGAGAGGGCCCAAAGTATATCTCTCCGTCATTTGGATGGACAAATCTCACTCTTGATCCATGAACCTCAACTAATACTTTCCGAATACCCAACGGCATGTAGTGTTCCCACATTTAAATAATGTAAGGACACCTGTGTTATTGTGCTAGTCCCTGGATCAATTGCTAGCACCACAGTACAAAATGAAATATCATGCAAATGCATCAAATTCTATTACATCGCATGATCTAGTCTTTACAAAATAGTATTACAACTTGCATAGTCTTAGAAGACTAGCAGAAAATAAAGAAATACAGCGGAAAACATCGTACAACATTGGTCCCATCTTCTTCATGTGCCACAGGAAAAACATGTTGGCGATAGTCTCGAGATCCTAAACGAAATCCTCACTCGTGTTCAGAAACATCTGCAATATGGAATATGCAGACACAGGGTTGTCAATACAATTTAATGTATTGGCAAGTAACACTATGGTGGATATAAATGGCAAGACTAATACTATATGTTTATTTGGCTGAGTGGAGTTTTGGCTAAGTTTGCATAAAGCCAGTTTTCTCCTATCTTTTATCATAAAACAATTTCATCTATAATAGGTATCACTGATAGAAACCAATGAACCTTAACTAAAATTAAGGAGTACCACTGATAGACATCAGGGTAAACTCCTACCCATGTTCACCCATCAAAATTTTATTATGAAGTTGGCATGATGAGATTCTTCCGTCATTCCTTGTCCAGCTGCTCAAATTGTCCGTGACCGGGGACACGGCTAAGATCTTAGTTTGTTGACTCTGCAGAGTTTGTGCACTTTCACCTTTAGACTCAAATCAGCCCAAGCATCCTATACACCCTGAGTGCATTAAGGAAAGGAGAAGATTGAGACGAGATCTTTCAGAAGAAATTCCACCACCGTCAGGCTTGACCCGTTCCAACCTACACCCCCTACATCTGCTTATCAAGCACGGGTGAGTTCATTCAACTTAGTTGATCAAGACAGAGCCCATATGACTAAAGGTTGCACGGGAAGCTACTAAACTTAGAGGGACTTATTAACCTCTTTGTTCCTGGGTGGCCATCCACAAGTGACAACCTCAAGTGAAATAACCCTTAAACAAGGGCCCTGAGGAAACACTCAACATAATCCAACCACGTCCAAAATCCACCCAGGTGTTTCATTGAATGTTATACTTAGAATTTTTCCTCAACATCTAATAAAACAATTTATGACATTGCATAGCATCTACTAAGTTCAAAGGTTATCAAAATAACAAGGTACAAGGGATGGCTACACACTACTAGGATAATAGCATAGCATAATACAACTTAGTAAAATTTCCTATCATGCATACTACTCAAAATCAACTAATGCATATAGAAAATAATGGGTAGTTGATGGTGTGTTACTTGCCTTGTTGAAGTTGGTGAAAAATTCACACTCTCTTCACAAAAGATCGTTTCTCTCCGTATAATCTATTCATTGAAAACACAATAACAAAATAAACAAGCATTCTAACAATCAAACACATAAGTGAAGAAAACAGACAAAGCAACTAACATATCAAAAGGGGTTTAACCAAGTGTTCACTATGGATGTCTTTGTAGTGATCAAACTTTATTGAAGCATATTTTATCTAAGAAGTTCCAAGGGTTCACCAAAGATGGTTTAGTTTGAGTTTGTAGAAAACTAACTCCATAGCCATATAGATAACAAGACAAAGTCTTGGGATTTTCCATTTGGGTAAGGGTTGGACAAAAACAACTTGTTATTCTTCTTGTATGGATTGCATCCAAGTCTTCACAGGCTTGTCTTCTTGAAGATCATCTTCATGCTTCTATTGTAGTTTCCTCCTTGTTGTGAAGCTTCTCTTGAACTCGATAAATTTTCATGGCTTTCACTTCACTACTTAGTTTGGGTATGGGATGGGAACAAATACCACTAAGTCAATTAGGAAGAAAGCAAATAGAAAGGATAGAAAGAGAGGGGTAGATGTCTTCTCCTTGACTTTCTTCATACACTTGTACTTCTTTGAGTTGGTTCTAGTTGTGGAGTCCAAGTCTTCTCTTCAAAACTTCTTCTTTGATCTTCCTTGTAGCTCTTCATGTTTCCACCAAGTTGAAAGGAGAAGAATAGAAAAGGAAGGAAAAAGACTTAGAGAGAAAGGGGGTTAGTCTTCTGGAAGTTTCTCTGGTATTGTTCTAAGTGCTTCCACTTCTTGGAGATGCTTCTGAAGTTTGTTTTGTTTGCTAAGTCCTTCATTGGTCTTCTATCTTCATGTTGAAAAATCTCTAGATGGTTAAGTCCTCCATTGCACTTCATGGTTCTCACACATCCCAACTTGGTGAAATCTTGAAGCAAGCATGGGGAGTGGAGGAGTAGATAGAAAGCAAAGGTACTAGTGTCTAAGGTTCACTACTAGGTCTTGTATGTGATTGACACATACTAGGGACTTGGTCTTGGCTCCAAAATAGCCACAACAAATAATGGTAGAAAGAATAGAAACAAAATCTAAGGCATGATCAACTAGTGGTTCACTAAGATGGATTTTTGGTCGAACTTACAAGGAAATGGTTCAAGGTTGTCCAAAAGGTTTAGGTACTGATGTCTCTAGTTCAAGGTTACCAAAAGGAGCAATTTTGCTTGAGGGGACATTAATTATTTATAGAATTAATTATGTGCCAAAAATACTTAAATATACTACTTAATTCTAATTTCTAAACTAACTTGTTCAAAAGTTATTTTGGAAGAGATGATATGAAAGTACACATCCTAAGGTTTCCAAATATATTTCATTTGCAATTTTTGGATTTGTAGAATTTGAATTATGCCAAAATTCATCAGACAAGCATATTTAAATTTGAACCCATGTCAGTTTGTCAAATTTGAATTTCAACAGTGCTAAAAGATTCTACAGATCCAGGGTATTTCAAAAAGTCCAAGTTTGATAAATTTGGGCTTATGGTTAAAAATATATGATGTTTCTAAGTTCTAGGGACTATTCTGCAAATTTACAAATCTATTTTAATCTGGAATTAAATCCAGAGACAGGTTGGGCCGAAAAATGGCTATTTGCCGCGCGGTGTGACGGATAAGAGGTGGGTTTGGGCCGGCTGTGTGTTGCACCGAGCGTCGGATAGCGCAACAACGCTCCGCTGACTTGGCGCAATGCCATTGGTTGGTACCTTTTTAGTTGGTGGATCTAATCTAAGCCGTACGGGTCAAATCGGACGGCTGGGGATGGAGAGGAGCTCACCTCGCCAGCAGGATGGCCGGAAACGAGCTCGACGGCGGCGCTGTGTCTCCGTCGTCGATGGCGGCAGCCCTCCGGTGTCTTCCTGAGCGAGGGGAGTGGACCAGAAGGGTCAGGTCGACGGGACGGACTCGTTGTTGTCCTCGGTGACAACTGGAGAGGCCTCCCGTGGTGGCACGGCGCGGATCCGAGGCGGAGCTACTCCGGTGAGCACGACTGCTCGTTCTAGTGCTCCTAGGGACGGGAAAATTGTCACGGGAGAGGAGGGAGGCAAAGGGAACTGAATAGAGGTGGTCTAGATCTCGGGCGCATGCTCACCTGGCCGGAAATCGAGATCGATGGCGGCGTCCTAGCACGACTCCGGCGACGAATTGCTACTAACTCCGGGCACGATAAGGAGAGAAAAGGGAGGGGAAATGAGGAGGAGGCAGGGATCTTTAACATGGAGGGATCGGGGTGATCAAATGCGCCCCGAAACGGACGAATTAAGGAGATTCAATTCTCCTTTACTCGGGAAGAAACGGATGAGGTGGGAGGTTGATGACAGTGACGTCATGCTAACGTCATCCCCTTTTTTTCTGTTTTTAATATATTTAGTTTTAATAATCCAATTGACCTCGAATTTTTTTCTAAAAATTTGTAAAATTAATATCTTTCTGTTTAGAACATTTTTATAAACTTTTGAACACATTTCGCCTTTTATATTTTTGAAAATATAATTAATTACTAATAGTACTTAATGTATAATTTTAAATTAGAAAAATAATAAAATGAGGTTTTGATTAAATAAAATTTCAGAGACAATAAACATATCAAATACTATTTTTGACAGTCATTTTACCTCACTTTCATATTTTATAAATTTAATATTTCAGTGATTTATTAATAGTAACTTAATTCCATTTTTAGAATAGAAAAATAAATAAATAAATAAAAGTGGCTTAATAAAATTTGGAAAAATTCCACAAGTCAATATTGTTTTTTAAGTCTTATTTTATGTTATTTACAAAGCAAGGCATTTTGTATTCACTCCTTTATGTTCAAAACTTGGAATAACAACTAAAAGTTATTATTAAACTATTTTATTCTGATCAAATAATTTTGAGGCTTAAAACTTTATTTAGGGTCCTTTGTTGTCAAAACAACACTTCACTATCAAACCACAAGTTGGTCTAAGTACAAAGTTCTAGGACTTCTGTGGTTTAGCTCCCAAACTCATTCGAAGTATCTACAACATATGTAGTGTCTTCTATTTAGTAAAAATAGGAAACCCCGGAACAACTTCCTGTGTTGCGCTACTCTTGACATGATAACAAAGATTTTCTAATCTCGTTGAGTTTCTAGTGTCCTCCCACTCACTTGTTTCGCAAGAAGTACTTTCTCGAGAAATCAACCCTTTCTGACAAACAACATTTGTCTTTTGGTTTGGTGATAGGAGAAATACCCAATTGATTCGTTGGGATAACCTTATAAACATATATGTATCCTATTTTGTTTGTAAACATTTTACACATGCTATGCATACCAAAACTTAAGAAAAAGACAAGTCGGGTCACTTCCCAAACCATATCTTATATGGTGTCAATTGCAACGAATCATGATGGCGCTCATTTTCAGTGTAAAAGCGGTTGTCACTAATGTATAAACTACAAAATTATAATGACATTTTTATTTATCTTACCATGTCAAACAAGGTTTGATTTTGTCTCTCGAACACTCCAAACTAATGTGGGGTATTCGAGAAGTATAAGTTGTAGAAAAATTCTGCAACTCCTCAGATGTTTTGCTAAACTTGTAACTCAAACTTTATCCTTTATGATCCAATCATAAATACTTGATTATCTTGTTACAATGATTTTTACTTCATACTAACAATAATTTGAACCAATTCAAAAATGTCAAACTGTGTTCTCTTTAAATAGATATACTCATATATCTACTCAATTCATCGATGGAATTTTATGAATGAAAATAAATCCACCATACATGACTACACATAATGGACTATATACATCAATATGTATAATCTCCACTAAATTAGTCGTCCATTCTAATTTGGCCTATGAATGGAATTCTAGTTATCTTTTGGAAAAGGTCTCACAAGCGTCAATTTATTCAAAATAAAATGACTCTGGAAGTCCATTAACATGGAGTCCTTCATGCTTTCCTTTCCGAAATGAACTAAAATGGTGGTGTCACTAAGTGAAATTCTTTTACGTCTTGCAACGTTCAGCATTTCGTTTTATAGATGTTTACTTTACCAACATGATTTATATTAACTCATCCATCAATTATGGAATATGGTCATAGTTTGAACAATCTTATTTGTTCTCACAAAAGACCAGAACAAAATAACAACTTGTTAAGTTCTTAAAATAAATCTTGAGTGTTTGGTTCGATACGACAACGAACACAATAACATTTTATTTATGTTCTTTTCATAATCGATTCCACATCTACTACTAGTTCCTTTTAGGCCCTTGTATTTCTTGTATTGATTTGCTTTGTGTGACAACGCATACCAACCAATCTGGTATAAAAAAACCCAAAAAAGAATACTTTGTTAACTAGTAATACATCTATAACTTGTATATGAAGCATATACTCCTGAGCTGGATGATACGTCTGCAACGTATCTATGATTCTTGATGTTTCATGATGATATTATGCCAATTGCTACATGTTTTCTCCCTTATTTATAGCATTTTTACACCTTTTCCGGGACTAACCTATTAACAAGATGCCACAGAGCCAGTTCCATGTTTTCTGCTGTTTTTAGTTTCAGAAAAGTTGTTCTTAAAATATTCTCGGAATTGGAAAATTCGAAAGCCAGAAGTCTTAGAAGTCCCGGGAACTTCCAGAAGTCCCGAAGAGCCCCGGAGGGGGGCCACAGTGTGGCCACACCATGGGGTGGCGCGGGTCCCCCCCCCCCCCGACCGCGCCACCGGGTGGTGTGGGCCCCCTGGTCACCCCCCGACATCGCCCTTTCGCCTATTTATACTCCCCCGAGGGAAAACCCTAAAAAGATCGACCTTTTCCACAAAATACATCCATAGCTCCGCCGTCGCCGACGACAAGTTTCGGAGCACATATCTCTGTTCTGGCACCCTGCCGGGACGGGGAAGTGCCCCCGGAATGCATCTCCATCGACTCCACCGCCATCTCCATCGCCGTTGATGTCTCCTATGATGAGGAGGGAGTAGTTCTCCCCCGAGGCTTAGGGATCCAACGGTAGCTATGTGGTTCATCACTCTCTCCCATGGTGTGATCTAAATGTGATCGTGAGCTTTGTAATCTATTTGAATTCGTAGAGGTTACTCTTCATCTTTTGCTACTCAAGTGCCTTATTAATATGAACTTTGGAGTCACTTTGATCGCGGTGTGAAGGTGACAGTGTGCACATCGTGTGTGTCTCCTCTATGAATTGTGGTGTTTGTCTAGTACCATCTAGGGCGCTCATAGTGACAGCGTGGGGTTAATTAGATTCGGGAATGCTTACTTTAAGGAATGATTTTTTCAGCCCTACGCAATGATTAGTGTTCGTTATTTGTTATGAGATCTCTGTAAATGCTTTGATCATGGTGTAAAGGTGACACTGTGTGCACTGTGTGGTTTAGCATTATATTTATATTTTGTGTTTGATAACCCTATGAAATTGTGGTGTTTGCGTGGAACCATCTGGGTCCCATGGTGATAGCATGGGGGTTACTTTGTTGGGAAAGTGCTTACTCTGAGGAGTGTAGTTAAAGCCCTGAGTGGTTAAGAGTAGCATAGTGAAGAGAAGATATCTAGTTATTCAATTATGTGATCATTGTTGAGAGTGTCCTCTAGTGAAAGTAGGAGCCCTAGGCCTTATTTCCAAGCATTGAAACGCCATTTTCTGCCTATTCTCCTACATGTTTGCTTGCTGCTATTTTTATTTCAGATTGCTATTATCACTTATTATTATCCATATTACTTGCATTTTACTCTCTCTTTGTCGAACTAGTGCACCTATATACCTAACAAGTATATTGGGTGTGTTGGGGACACAAGAGACTTCTTGTACCTTGATTGCAGGGTTGCTTGAGAGGGATATCTTTGACCTCTACCTCCCTGAGTTCGATAAACCTTGGGTATTCCACTTAAGGGAAACTTGTTATTGTTCTACAAACCTCTGGACTTGGAGGCCCAACACTGTCTACAAGAATAGAAGTGTGCGTAGACATCACTGGACTTTTCCAGTTATCTTCTTTTTCTGCCATATACCTTTTTGTAATTCTATTTTCAATATTTCCTTTTCTTTACAAGAAGAATCATTCAACATCAAACAACGCTAGTCGTACTAGCTCATTTTCCTTGGCGTGTTAGTCATATACTATCACCCATTGAGTCATACTTTGAGATTAATTGTTCTTCTAATATCACCATATTAATAGCATTCTTCTGGATTCCACTCTTAGTAATCTCCAGGCAAGGTAAACGACTTTACCCATACTTTTGATCCATTCCATCAAAACAATTTTGTGATGAAGCTACTATAGCTCGAAGGAATAAATTTAGAGGATAATATTAGCACCCAACTTCTTGGAATATTCAAACGCCTAGCGTCTTCAATCATTGCATATATTCAACTAATATAAGAATACATTGTCATGCTAAATTATACTCAGTCATGTTGCCACAAATAAGTTTCTAGATATCAATATATCTTTCACTTGATTGTTTCTTAAAACAATTATTTTCAGTTCCTAAATCACCTAGATCAACAAAACATTCTTTTGAAGATAAGGTAATATGGAAGCAAGCATGACTCTGGATTCCATGTAGGAATAATTTGCTCTCTAGATCAATCAATCATTAATCATATGGAGCTAGGTAGGAAATACCGAAAATCTACAATAGGACTCAATATTAAATTTCATTAATACGGTACCAATCTTAAATGGTTTTTACTAGATCATAACAGTTATATCTCAATTAACAATCTAAGTGTAAGGTACTTTGTGGATGCCAATGAATACTACAATTTGTGCAAATTCATTTTGATTGGTTGTTCATGATAAAATAAGTTCAAGTTATTTCAAAATTACTACGTGAACTCCCACTCAAAAACAACATCCCTCTACTGGTTTTAGTGATTACACGAACCAAATTCACTACACCAAAACCGATCATCACGTGAGATGATGTAGCTGCAAAGGTGAACATCGACATGTTCATCATATCATCCATATGACTCATGCTTTACCTTTCGGTTACATGTTCCGAGTCCATATTTGTACATGCTAGGCTCGCCAAGTAGAACCGTAGTATTGAGTGAGTTTCGAGGCCATGTCTATACATGCGAGGCTCGTCAGCACCCGTTGTATGCGAACGTTGAGTCTGTCACACCCGATCATCACGTGGTGTCTCAAAACGACGAACTTTTTTAACGGTGCATACTAAGGAAGAACACATTATTATCTTGATATTAAGTGAGAGGGATCATCTTATAATTCTACCGTCGTGATCTAAGCAAAATAAGATGCATAAAAGGATTAACATCACATGCATGAACAATGTGATATGATATAGTCCTTCTTGCACTTGATCTCCATCTTGTGCATCATGGTATGATCTCCATCATTCCACCGGCGTGGTACCAAGGTCCATGGCATCTCCATCTTGATTGTCGAACAATAATAAGATAACCATATGGATCCCTTCCGGTATATCAATAATTTACAAAATACATTATCTCATAATCAAATTTGTAACATTGACCATATCACATCACATGCCCTGCAAAAACAAGTTAGACGTCTCTGATTTTTTTTGCATATTTCACATGGCTTAGGGCTTTCGAGGATAGAACCGTTCATACCTACGAACATCAACCACGACGTTGATAAACATGTTTTTAACAACCCTTCGTAAATTAGATCTTAACTATAGTAGGAGAAACAGACACCGCCTCAGCCACAAGTGAGACAGGTCTCGCGTACAAAGTACACGTAAAGTTTGTCGAGGGCAGCTTCATCCTACTATGCCACTAAGATCATAAAATACCCAAGGAGGCAATAACATGATCATCAACGCCCACCTACACCTATGTGTTCTACCCGTACAAAACATCTACGCATAGATCCGGCTCTGATACCAGTGAAGGATTCGTTGCATAGAAAACAAAAAAAAAATCTATGCGCGATAAACCCGAAGGTCCAAGATCTAATCTAGGAGAGGAAAGGTAAAAGGAAAAGAGAGAGTCTGAAGGAGAACATACCCTCGAAGACAGAAAGCATTACGAGATCAAATCTCGTTGTTGGCGTAGTCGTACTCACACTGATTCCGAGACCGAGAAGATGTGCACCGCAATCCGGCGGTGCCTCTGTGATTGGTCACACGTACGACTTGATTACGACCACTGTTCCCTCGATCCAGCGGGGCAGCAGAAGTAGAGGATCCCTCGGAAACCTAGAAGCGTGACGGCGTGGTGGTGGTGAAGAATCCCACGGTCAGGGCTTCGCCAAGCCGGAGACCATGGAATTGAGCAGCGGGTGGAGAGAAAGGGAGGCGGGTAAGTGTGTGTAGGAGGGAGAGCTCTCACCCTTCTTTTATAAGGGAGGGGTAGGAAGCCCAAGGGTGGGTGCGGCCAGCCCATTGTAATGCCCCCACCTCATCCCTCATCATATGAGTGGACACTCCACTCACACCCACTCATGCTCACATAATTTCCCACTTAGAAAATCCAAAGGTTTTTCTTTAATAAATAAATAAAACATTTTTATTTATTTATTTCAGCATTTGTTAATTCTATTAAAAAACATTTGCATATAGCACCTCGAATCATTTGTTAATTCCATTAACAACCTTTCGACAAAAAACCCCTTGAACTATTTCAATTTCCCCCAAAACAATTTCGGTGTTGTCCAAAACATTCTTCAATATTCCGTATCCTCTCAAATGCGTCATCGAACCTTAAGTGTGTCACCCTACGGTTCGCTAATAACATAGACATGATCGAGACTCCTCTCCAATCAATAATCAACAGCGGGATCTGGAGATCCATGTTGACTCCTCTATATTCAACGATGAATCTCGTGATCGTGTGAATCATCAAAGTCGTGAATAATTCCCTTTGACTCGCGATATTTTACTTGTCCAAGATCCGATCATTGGTATCAACCATACCTTGTTCGGTCTCATTAACGACAAGTACTCTTTACTTGTTCCATTATATGACATCCTTATGACCTAGTCACGTGCTTGCAAGCGGTGTCGATGTGATATCACCGAGAGGGCCCAAAGTATATCTCTCCGTCATTTGGATGGACAAATCCCACTTTTGATCCTTGAGCCTCAACTAATACTTTCAGAATACCCAACGACACCTTTATAGTTACCCTGTTACGGTGTGACGTTTGATGGCATTAAAGCACCCTTCGGGTATCAGTGATTGACATGATATCATGGTCTAAGGAATAAGTTACTTCGTATGTTTGATATAACCATGTAAACTTAATGACTTGATCGCATTTCTATATTCACTTTGGTTATATGTTCATCACACCATTCTTCTAATCACATGACCCCGTTATTAACAACATCCAATGTTCATGATCAGGAAACGTTGATCATCTATTAATCAACGAGCTAGTTAAAAAAGTCTTTACTAAGAACCATTTTTGTTTATTAAACACACATGTATCAATGTTTCTGGTTAATACAATTCTAGCATGAGAAATAAACATTTATCATAAACAAGGAATAAGATAATAACCACTTTATTATTTCCTCTCGGGCATATTCGCTTGACTGAGATACAATGGAGCCAGAGAAAATGAACTTCCTCCCAAGCACCTACCTCTATATTGGGCCGGCCGACCAGGTAAGTGGGATCTATTTACATTATTCTATTCCCACAAAAATGTATTCCCTCCGTCCCAAAAAAAAGTCTCAAGTCTAAATTTATAAGTATCTATACAGTAAAACATGTCTAGTTTGGACATAGTTGAGACATCTTTTTTTGAGACGGAGGGAGTAGATTATTCTAAAAAACGATTGAAACTAAACTAGGCTAAAATAAAAAAATATGTTGTAAGATTTTATAGTGATTTGAGAGAATACGAATCCTTAGGTTCTTCTCTATGAAAGCCCTTCAAGAGTTCGGATCATTTTTTATAAAAGGCACCCCTAATACAGGGGCGGGCCTAGAGAGAAAATAACTCGGTGTCCTAGTACAAATCACACATATTTTTCATCTTGATTTAGGGGGTGTTAAAAGCTAGAAATGCATGATATATACCAAGGAAATTGATTTCGACCCAGTGTACCCCGTTGCTTGTACGCTGGTATACCCTTGCACTGAGGCATCTTATATCTGATATTTATTAAGATAAAGCAAAGTCAATACAAAAGAGATACACCTCAACATAATACTGTATGAAACAAAAATACACCAAAACCCATATATGCCATCTTTTACCTTCGATTGTCTGTTTAGAGTTTGAAACATGCACTGAAAGAGTAGAAACATGCCAGGACACCTGCAAATGCCCTCATCGATCAAGGCTATGAAGACCGTAATAGTCACTCACCGTGAACAACGAGATCGAATAACCGCAGAAGGAACATCGGGATTGTACACCCGAGAAACACAAGCTTACAATCATTCACCACCGACGAGAGGGTTAGAGGAACCAAACCTTCTTGTGGACCTACATGAAGAATGAGATGGAAAATGTCGCACCATATACAGACGAACAACTTCCGTTAAACGACACACCAACTGTCAAGATTCAAAGGAATCCAACAAATGTGGCAATACTTACTCTCACTATCCTTCGCCGACGTTGGCTCGAACATTGATGAGGTATTGAGAGGCCGGAGAGACCTTGTTCCAACGTGGCATAATAGCCTCTGATATGAAGGGAATATGCCCGAGAGGCAATAATAAAATGGTTATTATCTTATTCCTTGTTTATGATGAATGTTTATTTCTCATGCTATAATTGTATTAACCAGAAATGTTGATACATGTGTGTTTAATAAACAAACAATGGTTCCTAGTAAAGCCTCTCTTTTAACTAGCTCGTTGATTAATAGATGATCAAGGTTTCCTGATCATGAACATTGGATGTTGTTAATAACGGGGTCATGTCATTAGAAGAATGATGTGATGAACATATACCCAAAATGAATATAGCAATGCGATCAAGTCATTAAGTTTACATTGTTATATCAAACATATGAAGTAACTTATTCCTTGGACCATGAGATCATGTCAATCACTGATACCGGAAGGGTGCTTTGATGTCATCAAACGTCACACCGTAACAGGGTGACTATAAAGGTGACGTTAGGTATTCGGAAAGTATTAGTTGAGGATCATGGATCAAGAGTGGGATTGATCCATCCAAAATGACGGAGAGATATACTCTGGGCTCCCTCGGTGATATCACATCGACACCGCTTGCAAGCACGTGATATGATCACAAGGATGTTATATCATGGGAACAAGAAAAGAGTACTTGTCGGCAAATAGATTGAACAAGGTATGGTTGATACCAATGATTGAATCTCGGACAAGTAAAATATCACGAGACAAAGGGAATAGTTCACGACGTTATTGGTTCACACGATCACGAGAGTCATCGTTGAATATATAGTAGTCATCACGGATCTCCAGATCCCTCTTTTGATTATTGATCGGAGAGGAGTCAAGATCATGTATATCTTATTCACAAACCGTAGGATGACACACTTAAGGTTCGATGACGCGTTTGAGAGGATACGGAATATCGAAGAATATTTTGGGTAGCACCAAAATTGTTTCGGGGAAAATTGAAATAGTTCAAGGGGTTTTTCGTCGAATGGTTGTTAATAGAATTAACAAATGATTCGAGGTGCTATATGAAAATTTTTGTTAATGGAATTAACAAATATAAATAAAGAAATAAAAATGTTTTATTTATTTATTAAAGGAAAACCTTTGGATTTTTCAAGTGGGAAATAATGGGAGCATGAGTGGGTGTGAGTGGAGCTTCCACTTACATGAAGAGGGAAGAGGTGGGGGCACCACCATGGCTGGCCGCACCCCCTTTTGGGCTGCCTCCCCCTCCCCTATAAAAGGAGGGTGAGAGCTCCTTTTCTCCACACACCTGTTCCACCTCCCTTCCACTTCACCCGCTACTCAATTCCATGGTCTCCGGCTTGGCGTAGCCCTGACCATGGGATTCTTCACCACCATCACATCGTCGTGCTTTTGGAGTTCCAAGGGATCCTCTACTTCTGTGCCCCGCTGGATCGAGGGAACGGAGGTCGTCATAAACCGTACGCGTGACTGATCACGGAGGCCCCGCCGGATTGCGGTGCAGATTTTCTCGCTCTCGGGATCGGTGTGAGTACGACTACGCCAACAACGATATTTGATCTCGTAACGCTTTGTGTCTTCGAGGGTATGTGTTCTCCTTAACCCTCTCTTTGCCCATTGCACTTCGTCTCCTAGATTAGATCTTGGCCTTTCGGGTGTCTCTCGCGTAGGAAAAGTTTTGTTTTCTATGCAACGACCCCTTCAGTGGCATCAGAGCCGGGTCTATGCGTAGATGTTTTGTACGGGTAGAACACATATGAGTATGTGGGCGTTGATGATCTTGTTATTGCCTCCTTGAGTATTTTATGATCTTAGTGGCATAGTAGGATGCAGCTACCCCAGACTAAGTTTACGTGTACTGTGTACGCAAGAATTGTCTCACTTGTGGCTAAGGGGGTGTCCGTTTCTCCTACTATAGTTAAGATCTAATCTACAAAGGGTTGTTAAAAATGTGTTTATCAACGTTGTGGATGATGTTCGTAGGTATGAACGGTTCTATCCTCGAAAGCCCTAAGCCACGTAAAATATGCAAAAATAAATTAGAAGCGTCTAACTAGTTTTTGATGGGCATGTGATGTGATATGGTCAATGTTACAAATTTTATTATGAGATGATCTCTTTTGTAAATTATTGATATACCGGAAGGTATCCATATGATTGTCTTATTATTGATGAACAATCAAGATTGGGGTGCCATGGTACTTGGTACCACGCCGGTGGAATGATGGAGATCATACCATAATGCACATGATGGAGATCAAGTGCAAGAAGGACCATATCATATCACGTTATCCTTACATGTGATGTTAATCCTTTTTATGCATCTTATTTTGCTTAGACAGTGACGGTAGCATTATAAAATGATCCCTCTCACTTAATATCAAGATAATAATGTGTTCTTCCTTAACTATGCACCGTTAAGAAAGTTTGTTGTTTCGAGACACCACGTGATGATCGGGTGTGACAGACTCAACGTTCGCATACAACGGGTGTTTTCAAGCCTAGCATGTATAGACGTGGCCTTGAAAAAGACGCAATACTACGGTTCTACTTGGCGAGCCTAGCATGTACAGACATGGCCTCGGAACACGTAACCGAAAGGTAAAGCATGAGTCATATGGATGATATGATGAACATGTCGATGTTTGCCTTTGAAGCTACATCATCTCACGTGATGATCGGCTTTGGTGTAGTGAATTTGGTTCGTGTAATCACTAAAGACGACTAAGGGGATGTTGTTTTTGAGTGGGAGTTCATGGTATAATTTTTGAATTAACTTGAACTTATTTATCATGAACAACCAATCAAAGTGAATTTGCACAAATTGTAGTATTCATTGGCATCCACATAACTACCTTACACTTAGATTGTTAACTGAGATATAACTGTTATGATCTGGTAAAAATCATTTAAGATTGGTACCGTATTAGTGAAATTTAGAATTGAGTCCTATTGTAGATTTTTGGTATTTCCTACCTAGCTACATATGGTTAATGATTGATTGATCTAGAGAGCAAATAATTCCTACTTAGAATCCAGAGTCATGGTTGCTTCCGTATTACTTTATCTTCAAAAGAATGTTTTGTTGATCAAGGTGATTTTGGAACTAAAAAGAGTTGTTTTCAGAAACAATCAAGTGAAAGATATATTGATATCTAGAAACTTATTTGTAGCAACATGACTAAGTATAATTTAGCGTGACAATGTATGATTATATTATTTGAATATATGCAATGATTGAAGATGCTAGGCGTTTGAATATTCCAAGAAATTGGGCGCTAAACATTATCCTCTAAATTCCTTCCTTCGAGCCATAGTAGCTTAATCATAAAATTGTTATGATGGGATGGATTAAAAGTATGGGTAAAAGTCGTTTACCTTGCTTCGATATTGCTAAGAGTGGAATATGGAAGAATACTATTAATATGGTGATATTAGTAGAACAATCAAACTTAAATTATGACTCAATGGGTGATAGTATATGACTAACACGCAAAAGAAAATGAGCTAGTACTACTAGCATTGTTTTATGTTGAATGATTCTTCTGTAAAGGAAAGGGAATATTGAAAATAGAATTACAAAAAGATATATGGCAGAAAAAGAAGATAATTGGAAAAGTCCAGCTCAGGAGTACACGCTTGATATACAAATTATAGATGTATTACTAGTTAACAAAGTATTTTTGGGTATTTTGATACCACATTGGTTGGTATGAGTTGTCATACAAAGCAACGCAATGCAAGAAATATAAGGGCCTAAAAGAAACTGGTAATAGATGTGGAATCGATTATGACAAGAATAGTAATAAAGTGTTATTGTGTTCATTGTCGTATCGAACCAAACATTCAAGATTTATTTTAAGAACTTAATAAGTTGTTATTTTGTTCTGGTCTTTTGTGAGAACAAATGAGTTTGTTCAAACTATGACCATATTCCATAATTGATGGATATGTTAATATAAATCATGTTGGTAAAGTAAACATCTATAAGACTAAATGCTAAACGTTGCAAGACGTAAAAGAGTTTCACTTAAATTGTGACACCACCATTTTAGTTCATATCGGAAAGGAAAACATGAAGGAACTCCATATTGATGGACTTCCAGAGTGATTTTGTTTTGAATAAATTTACGCTTGTGAGACCTCTTCCAAAAGATGATTAGAATTTCGTTCTTAGGCCAAAGTAGAATGGACGACTAATTTAGTGGAGATTATACATATTGATGAATATAGTCCATTATGTGTAGTCATGTATGGTGGATTAATTTTTCCTTCATAAAATTCTATCAATGATTTGAGTAGATATGTGAGTATATCTTTTAAAGAGAACGGAGTTTGACTTTTTGAATTGGTTCAAATGGTTGTTAATATGAAGTAAAAATCAATGTAACAAGATAATCAAGTATTTCTGATTGGATCATAAAGGATAAAGTTTGAGTTACAAGTTTAGCAAAACATCTGAGAAGTTGCAGAACTGTTCTACAACTTATACTTCTCGAATACCCCAAATTAGTTTGGAGTATTCAAGAGGCAAAATCAAACCTTGTTGGACATGGTAAGATTAATAAAAATGCCATTATAATTTTGTAGTTTATACATTAGTAACAACCGCTTTTCCATTGAAAAGAGCACCATCATGATTCGTTGAAATTGACAACATATAAGATATGGTTTGGGTAGTGACCCGAAATGTCATTTTATTAAGTTTTGGTATGCATAGCATATGTAAAATGTTTACAACCAAAATGGGATAAATATATGTTTATAAGGTTATCCTAAATAAAACATTGGGTATTTCTCCTATCACCGAACCAAAAGACAAATGTTGTTTGTCAGAAAGGGCTGATTTCTCGAGAAAGTAGTTCTTGCGAAACAAGTGAGTGGGAGGACAGTACAAACTCAACGAGATTAGAGAATCTTTGTTATCATGTCAAGAGTAGAGTAGCACTGGAAGTTGTTCCGGGGTTTCCTATTTTTACTAACTAAAAGACACTACAAATGATGTAGATGCTTCAAATGAGTTTACGAACTGAACCACAAAAGTCCTAAAACTTTGTACTTAGACCAACTTGTGGTTTAAGAGTAAAGTGTTGTTTTGACAACAAAAGGACCTAGACCTTATAAAGGAAGCAAATGATGGGCCCTGACTTCGTAAAATTGACTATGAGTCATTATATCCGCCATAGTATCCTTGTATGAATATCAAGTATGTGAATTGTTAGTCCTTTCGATAGGCATGATGCCTAACGATAGCAAAAGGGTCTATATAGCGACAAAGACATGGATTTTTACATCCTTTGAAAGTTGTACTTATCGAAAAGTTGTTTTCGACGAAGTTCAATGAGTTGAATACTACAAGATTTTGATCTTCCGTAGTGATACTTTAGTCTTTGCGGATAGTTCTAGCAAAAGTTACATATTATGATATGGCAGTTGAATAAAAAAACAAACTCTCCTCTCGAGGAAGTTTGATAGAGGATGTGTACTTGACACAGTCTGTGAGTTTTGTAAAATTCAAAAGGTTGCTAGAAAGGTATACACACTTCAATGGTTCAAGTGAGCATAACGAAATTGAAATCTTTACCTAAATGAAGTTATCAAAATAGTTTGATTCCATCATGAACGATAAAGATGCTTGTAAAATTACAAGAAATTAAGTGGGAGCGCTATGACATATTTCCAATACTTTATGTAGATGACATATGCTTGATTGGAAAATATGTATTTTAAATTAACACGGTTAAGATTTTCATATTGATAAAAGGCTTAGAAGATATTGGGCATCGATATCTATAAAAGATGGATTGAAGCGCCTGATATGATTGAAGCCAAATTACATAGATGAAATATTGAAGTAAGTCAATACCAAAATGATAAGAAGGAGTTCTTGTCACATGGAAAATAATTAAGCAATATTCAAGTGTTTTCACACATGATGAGCATCATTGAAATTGAGATTCCTAAGTCATGTTTCCATGCTATGTACATAACCATATGAGTCATATGCTATAAAATGTTATAGCAGGTTAATTCATATGATGATTAGACAACAGTGGGAGAGATTTTGTGTCATTTTAGAAATGCTAAGGGTATGTTTTCCTATGTAGTAATGAAAAAATATTAGTTGTAATATGTTACACTAATAGTCTTGTCATTTATTCAAGTAATTTTATCTCAATTAAAATATGTGATGAAGGGTAGCACAATAGGCTGGAAGAAATTTCCATGCTGGATTTGTAAGAATTTCAAAATTTAAATATTGTGACAGATACTACAAAAAAGGCTAAAGTATATTGTTGTGTTGACAACTGATAATAAGCGTATTTTGTGTTAAGGAGTTCTTTATTGAACTTGGTGAATTTCCAAGAATGCTGACACTATGAAGCTACATTTTCACAATGTTAGTAACATTGGTTTAACCTGGGGAATTAAGGTCTCACCAGAACTTGGTGAATTTCCAAGAATGATAACACTATGAAGCTACATTTTCACAATGTTAGTGACATTAGTTTAATCTGAGGAATTAAAGTTTCACCAATTGACCAAATATATACAAAGCCATCTCATTAGAGAACGAGTGATGCTTGTAGACGTAAAGAACATGCAAATATAATAGGACCTGAACAGTTCAGATCTTTTTGATGATGTTTACCACATGCAAAGCATGGTAATAACACTGGAACGCCATATGTGTTAAGTGCTTACAGACTAGATTATTGACTCTAGTGCAAGTGGGAGACTGAAGGGAATATGCCCGAGAGGAAATAATAAAATGGTTCTTATCTTATTCCTTGTTTATGATGAATATTTATTTCTCATGCTAGAATTGTATTAACCGGAAACGTTGATACATGTGTGTTTAATAAACAAACAATGGTTCCTAGTAAAGCCTCTCTTTTAACTAGCTCGTTGATTAATAGATGATCAAGGTTTGCTGATCATGAACATTAGATGTTGTTAACAACGGGGTCATGTCATTAGAAGAATGATGTGATGAACATATACCCAAAGTGAATATAGAAATGCGATCAAGTCATTAAGTTTACATTGTTATATCAAACATACGAAGTAACTTATTCCTTAGACCATGAGATCATGTCAATCACTGACACAGGAAGGGTGCTTTGATGTCATCAAACGTCACACCATAACAGGGTGACTATAAAGATGCCGTTAGGTATTCGGAAAGTATTAGTTGAGGATCATGGATCAAGAGTGGAATTTGTCCATCCAAAATGACGGAGAGATATACTCTGGGCTCTCTCTGTGATATCACATCAACACCGCTTGCAAGCACATGATATGATCACAAGGATGTTATATCATGGGAACGAGAAAAGATTACTTATCAGTAACAAGATTGAACAAGGTATGGTTTGTACCAATGATCGAATCTCGGACAAGTAAAATATCGTGAGACAAAGGGAATAGTTCACGACGTTGTTGTTTCACACGATCACGAGAGTCATCGTTGAATATGTAGGAGTCATCACGGATCTCCAGATCCCGCTGTTTATTATTGATCGGAGAGGAGTCTCGATCATGTCTATCTTATTCATGAACCATAGGGTGACACACTTAAGGTTCGATGACGCATTTGAGAGGATATGGAATATCGAAGAATATTTTGGGCACCACCGAAATTGTTTCGGGGAAATTGAAATAGTTCAAGGGGTTTTTCGTCGAATGGTTGTTAATAGAATTAACAAATGATTCGAGGTGCTATATGAAAATGTTTGTTAATGGAATTAACAAATATAAATAAAGAAATAAAAATGTTTTATTTATTTATTAAAGGAAAACCTTTGGATTTTTCAAGTGGGAAATAATGGGAGCATGAGTGGGTGTGAGTGGGTGTGAGTGGAGCTTCCACTCACATGAAGAGGGAAGAGGTGGGGGCACCACCATGGCTGGCCGCACCCCCTTTTGGGCTGCCTCCCCCTCCCCTATAAAAGAAGGGTGAGAGCTCCTCTTCTCCACACACTTGTCCCACCTCCCTTCCACTTCACCCGCTGCTCAATTCCATGGTCTCCGGCTTGGCGAAGCCCTGACCGTGGGATTCTTCACCACCATCACGTCGTCGTGCTGCTGGAGTTCCAAGGGATCCTCTACTTCCGTGCCCCGCTGGATCGAGGGAACGGAGGTCGTCATCAACCGTACGTGTGATTGATCACGGAGGCACCGCCGGATTGCGGTGCATGTCTTCTTGCTCTCGGGATCGGTGTGAGTACGACTACGCCAACAACGAGATTTGATCTCGTAACGCTTTGTGTCTTCGAGGGTATGTTTCTCCTTAACCCTCTCTTTGCTCGTTGCACTTCGTCTCCTAGATTAGATCTTGGCCTTTCGGGTGTCTCTCGCGTAGGAAATTTTTTGTTTTCTATGCAACGACCCCTTCATGATATGGATAGGGAGACCCAAAACTAATGAAAACAAGGACTTGCAGTAACTAGGACACAAAAGAACAGATCCCCGCACCCCTTACCGCCAACAGAGTCGCCGCATGGGAATTGGAAGGAGGACCAAGGCTAGCAGCGGAGCTAGCCCAGGTATAAATCTTGGGAAGGTGACCCGAAATTCTTGGGGACAATTCATTTTCCACCCATTCAATAGAAATTTCAGTCTCAACATGTACAAAAACCCTATTTTATTTTTTAGAAGGCCATAGTTTGCTTCTTCCAGCCACATGCGAATCCGGGTTCCCATTGCCTCAATTTTTCTACCATAGGGGTGGAAAGAAAGGGATCTCTATGTCTCGCCTGAAGTGGGTTTAGTTTATTAGGGTTAGGTTTGTGTCTCCTATGATGGTTGGAATAAAATCTCCTTAGTCCTTGCTCATCTTGGTGGCGCCATCAGTGGTGAGATCTAGGGGCATGAGGGTTTATCTTCATGTGCACCTTTTGCATGTAATTTTAGTGTGCTTTGGTGTTATCGGCCAAGTGGTGGCAGCATCTCGGGGTTTCTTAATCCCCTACGCAGGACTTCTTCAACGTCTAATACTCCAACATCGTTCACGAATGGTAGACAGGATGTACTTGGTCGAACTTGTGGTCTCCATTTCAGGCGGCCTCGTAGACGTGTGGTTGACACTAAGGAACAATGAGGAGGAAGAATAGGGGAGGACAAGGTAGGGGGAGCCTGACTAGCGACGAACATACACGATCAACCATGGAGCACGGAGGGCCACGAGACAAACCAATGAAGAAAGAAATTTAGGGTGTTCTAAACAGTATACCTGGGTGATCTCCCCATCAACGCTACCACTCCCCCCAGTTCCCCTCCAATATGATGATGACACACTTATAGTGTGCCAGGGTGATCTCCCCTCCTCTCTGTCGCTCCGAACTATTCTTGACGACTTCGCCACGGACACGGGGCTCGGAATCAACTTCCATAAGTCATGTTTCGTCCCCATGCATATCGACAACTCGGTTACCAACGATATTGTATCTGCTCTCGGGTTACCTATCTCAAGTTCCCCCAACCTTACCTTGGGCTCCCTCTCTCCCCCACGAAACTTCATATCTCGGCTTACGGCTCTATCATCTCCTCCTTCGACAAACGTATCTCAGGTTGGAGTGCTATGCTTCTATCTTCCGGTGGGAGATTCGTACTTTGTAATGCTTTTTTCAATAACATTTCCACGTATTTTATGTGTTCTTTTTTTTTCCCCATGGTGTGATTGACGCGATTGATAAGAAGCGCCGATCCTTTTCTGTAATGGCAAAGACTCCTGCTCTGGGGCTTGTTGTCTAATGGCTTGGGATAAAGCGTGCATGTCTAAGCAGGTTGGCGGATTTGGCTTGCGGGACCTCCAACGACAAAACCTCGTCCTCCTTATGATATTCGTACATAAGCTTCACCAGCAGGAGGAGCTACCGTGGAAGACCTAGTTCCGGCGTTCTTCCGGCTGGGACTTAGGCGATGCCTCCCCCTCCCCCTCTTTCATTGAATCCATTCTCCACCTTTGTCTCCCGGTCTATAGGTGCATCACTCGTGTTACCGTTCACAAAGGGGAATGCACCTCCTTTTGGCTCGACAATTGGTGCATAGCGGGGCGGCTCGCGTTCCAATTCCCCGCCATTTCTCACACTGCCTTCGCCCTAACATCTTTGTTGTTGTTGCCGTATCTGGGAACCTCACCTTCCGGCCTAGGCTCTCCTCGGTGGCCGAGAACGAGCTCGCCTCCATCCAGTGCATCATCAGTGATGCGTCCCTTGACGACGACGAGGCTGCCTCTCACTCGCATGGCGCTCGGGCTTCCCCTTTTGTTCTCATGATGCGTATGTGCTCACTTCCCCCGGTGGTGTCCATGATGCGTCTGCCCTCTCGTGCTGGAGCTCACGTCTTCCATCGAAGATCAAGATATTATCCATCCTTGCGGATTCCGACCAGTTGAATACCCGGCTCAACCTTTTCGCCAAAGGTTGCGCACCCTCCCCCTGCTGCAGCTCATGCAGCAACGACGAGACTTCCCGCCATATTTTGTTAGACTGCGCCACCACGCAGCACACATGGCGGCGCCTGGGCTGCACTACTAGTTCCAGTGTCTCCATCTGGGATATTGAGGCCCCGCTCGCCCTCGACTACGTGGTATGGTAGTTGGGCATCGCCGCTGTCCTTTGGCAACTATGGAAGGCGAGGAATGACGTGGTCTTCAACAACAAAACTTGCTCTACCACTGATGTTCTCCGTCGGGCGGCTGAAGATGTGATGCTCTGGTACTGTAGGTTAGCTCCTCACCTACGTTCTAGTGCTTCAGCCCTGTGTGGCTTCTTGGTGCAGCGAGCCGTTGTGTAATTTGGTCGGCAACACCCCCCTCCCCCCTTGTTTTTCTTCTCTGCCTCGCCCCCCTCTTCTCATTGTACTGTAAAATCAAACTTGGCCCCGTTTGAGGGGGTCTTTCGGGTAATATACAAGCGGTGGGGAAAGCTCTTTTCCCTGTTATTCTCGAAAAAAAACTATGGATAATGGATGGTGTCACGCTTACTTGATTTTTATTATTGATTCATCTCCTTGATTTTTTTTTGAGCTCGCAACCTTGATTATTGTGCAGGACAAACTGCCAAAAATCATAGTTTTAAATAGCCCGCTATAGTTCCGATATAGCCTTGTTGTAGCTTTTCCGGAACCCTCCCGCTAATGCTACACAGTTCTAACCCTAAATTGAAAATGACGATAATAGCCCGCTAAATCCCGCTATAGCGTTAAATTAGGAGTCATTTAGCCCGCTAAACTGCTATAGTAGAAGGAGGGATGTAATTGACTTCCATAAAACCATTCATGTATCCAAGTATTTCTTCTTATTTTTAACATATACATGATACATTGATGGTTGATTGTATGCTCAATTTTTTAAGAAATATGTGTGTCAAATGTATATGATATATAAATACATGATGGTTGATTGTATGCTCAATTTTTCAAAAGTTTCGCGACTTAAAGAGAAACACTAAATGGGTCATAGCTTCGCTATAGTCTTGTATAGCTTCTGGCAGAGATGTCGCTAAATGAAATAGCCCTCTATTTAAAACTTTGTTGAGCAAGTTCAGAAGAAGGTATCGGTTCTAAGAGAAAAAAACATATCCCCGAACGTCCTCCCGAGCCTCTCCTCTCCGAGGCGGCTCTCGAAAACCCCAACCCTCGAACCCTAGCCCCCCTCCCCCCTGATCTGAGGCCTCCGGCCGTCGCTGCTGCCGTCCACGGCGGTGGTGGCGGCGCCCATCCTATCCATGACGGTGGGCATGTGAGGTGTTGTAACATCCCAGTGTTTGGGAGGTTATAAGGATCTAAATATAATATGTGCATTTGCAAAGAATGCATCTAAAAGTACAGGAAATTTTGGCGCGAAAGTTTAAACAAAGAAAAGTGACCAATGCCTCACTTGACATGATTAAATTTGATCTAGTTCATCTAGTCAAGAGTACATTTGGAGTGATCTTTATAACACAATATCACTACAAACCAAGTCATCTGATTACTAAAACCCGAATTGGTTATGACCAACACAAACTCTCAACAACCTTAACCTCAAGTCTATAAGTGACTTGGGATAATTTCCTAGGTATCTAGAACTCAAAGAGGGGTGAGTATCCAAATCACACAACTGATAATCATACTTCCACCAATGAGTAATACACAATTGAACCACCTCATCAACAGAGATGGTATGTCCTCTCAAACAATAAATCTTTAAAGTTATCAACAATTCACACCGCATCTTTCCAAATTATTTAGTAACTACTAAGTTAACCTTCACATGTAAATAACAATGGTTCAATAGAACAAATGATACAAACAAGTGTTAACTCAAAACCCACAAGTGGGAAATGAAATAATAGTTGTATTAACATATTTATCGAATATGTACATATCTCATCAACCATAAGAGAAGTATATAAAAGAAGTGATAAATCTTCCTAAACTACTGTTAAACCTTGATCATTACATATGATGTTCCCAAACCTCTATATCTGCATTATGTTTAAAAATAAAGAATATAAAGTAAAATCATGACACCTGAGAAAACAACTAACAACTAGGACATAAGTCATTAAACCCAATAACTTTGATATGCTCATTGTCTCAATCATCTTAACTGATAATTTTAAAGCCATTTAATCAATTAAATGGTGAGAAATAACAAAAATCACTTAATCTAGCACCCTAAATAAAAAATACAAATATTGCCCAAATTCACCAAAAAAAACATGGTGAGGTTGCAAATTTGATGAGCTTTTCCAAATATCATTTTTATTAATTTTTCTGTTTACAGAACAGCCCTGAAACAAGGTTTTCTTCTCAGTTTTAGTAACAGAAGGACTAGTAAGCAATTACAGAAACTTGTAGGGGGTTATGGGGACATTTGCCGTTTTGTCTTCCTCCAGGACGGCACCGTGCGTGTCACCGCCGCCGCCTCCATGCCACCTCCTGCTAGCCGCCATCGAAAGGAGAAGACCATCTCGTAGACGCCCACACTCTCCTATATCCCCTGGAGTCATTTCTCCTCTCTCTCGTTTACTCTATTCTCCAAAAAACCGAACCCTAGTTCGTCGAGCCGCCGACGTGCGCCGTCGATTCCGACCACCTGGAGAGAAAGATAAACCACTAGAGGATGCGACATCCTCTCTTCTCCCTCCTTGTTGAGCCTCGCATGCTGGGATGCCCTAGAGCCGAAGAATTTGGCCGTCGTCTTCAACTCCGTCCGCCGGATGCCGAGGAAACTCCCGACGCCGTTCATCTTCCTCTAGCCTCAACGACTGCTCCATCGCGTTAAGGGTAACTTCCTGAGCACTCCGGTGCCTTCTGTTAGATTTCTCACCGTCGCAATCGTTGGATAGACGTTGGCCGTCTAGCGACGCTGCGCCGTTGCTTGTCGCCGGCAGCTCCTGTGACCAAATGGTCTTGAGCACCGCTCCTCCGAGTCGTCTTCATCTCCCGAATCCATTAAACCAAATCAATTGCTTCAATTTTCAGTAGATGGAAGGATTACATTGGATCAGAGGAGATTGCCTCCGTGCTGACATCAGCATGTCATTAGCGTGACGTCATGGGGAGTTTTATTTTCTTTTTGTTTTAATTTTTTATTATAGAATTCGAATATGACAGGTGGGACCCACCCGTTAATTTAAATAATGGCAGAAAATGAATAAACTTGATAATTCAATAACTATTAAAATAATTATCAAAAGAATATAAAAAATATGGAAATATTTAGAAAAATATAATCTAAATGTTTATCAACTTTTCAAAAATGTTTGATAAAGTTTAAAATTAAACATTTTGTTTAATTAATTAAATTAAATCATTTAAAATTGAGAAAAATAATAAATAATTCACAAAATCAGAAAAATACAAGTTATATACCAAAATGCTCCAAATGACAAATGCAATTCACCCATGATGTTTTAAAAGTCATTTGACCAAGTTTTCATGTGTGCAATATTTTTCCTAGTCATTTAATTCATTTAAAATTAATAACTTATTCAAATATTTTTCAGGAAACATCAAATGTTATATCAAATTAAAGAGAAAAGCATTTCCAATTCAAATATGTCAAACATAAAACATTTTTTTAACTTATAAACTTATTTCTAAACATATAATAGAATTGTATTATATTCCATTATGACGAGAAATAACGGCCACAACATTATTTTCCTTATTAAAAAAAACCTCATGTTTTCACACCTACTAAACCGATCATCACTAGGAAATAGCAAGTTTTGTGATGATAACATTGGTTGTATTAGTTACTCGTTTTCCATTCAATTCTTTGTCATTAGATCTACACTTTTAAACAAAATATAAAATGTGTCTGTTATCTTTTCAATTGTTGTTTTCCATGTGTTGTTATTTTATTACCTAACCAAGTAATAAACACGTCTACTTAAAAAAAATAACAATTGTTTGCTAAGTAAAAGTGAAACACATGTAAGTCTAAAAGAAGTCATAACCACATCACTCCAATTAATGAAACATTTCACCTGAAACCTGTGTGGGTAAATTGTTGTGTCAAACGTGGCTTACACTTGTAAGCTAGGGTGTTTTCGAGGGTAATTCACGATGCATATCATTACTATGCATCTATCATCTTGCTAATGTTTTCCGTAGTCCTTACCGGGACTACTTTGCTATCTTTCAGATGTCGGGATTCTCTACACGACCCTCAAACCCGAAGATATGGTTTATTATTGTTATTTCAATCTCAGGAAAGTTCATCACTTGCTCATATCCTTTGCAGTATTTCCTAACGAACTATTTGCAAAAACCCTGTCGTATTACCACCTAGTCTCAAAAGAGTGCATGATCCTATTTTTATAATAATATGACTACTTGAATGACTACCCGAGTTGTAGTGTTCTGTTTCGTGGGCGGATGGGACCATGGTAAGATGAATAGGTCAAAGGAAGGTTCCATCTGCATGGGAAAGTATTACCTAGGATTTAACAACAACTGCCGTCAGGATTCTTGCGCCGTAAATACCGTGTTAACCATGGGTCTTCTATGGGGGGAGTAAGTCAGATGTGATCTTCTCTCGTTCGCATGTCAACGGGTTGCCAGAGACGTAGGATGTATGTCTTGCGAGACTACATGCACATGGGTGGGATCCCTTAATTCCCACGGACTCTGGGGTCTATGATGGTCTGCCAGGGGCGCCTAGATATCCATCGTGAGGGGGTGGAATCAGGGGTTCAACCTGCTGGCAGAAATGGGTGGACATGCGTTGTGTGGAGAAGCATGGTTTGGCTTGGACCAACAACCGGGCCCCACACCTGAGTGGGAGTGGACAGGATCTCGAGCCTGGTTGTGCAACATGGTCTTGGTCGCCCTTGGGTAAAGTAACGCACCTTTGCAGAGTGTAAAAGGATGTGGCATGTTACCCCCTGTTCCGGGAAGGAGCTGCAGACGCCGCAGGAAAGGCAACTCCATGAAGTTCTAGTCCTGTGAAGATCTGGCGGGCATAGTTTTCATAATTAAAAGCAACCTCTTGAGGAAAGATTTCAAAAAACCATGCATTAGCTTATGACTCTTTCTAGTCTAAATCTGTAGTTAGTGCATCAAACTACCCACCATGTATCATGAACTTGTTGAGTAACGCTCGTTACTCATTCGTTCCCGTTTGACCCCCTGCTTAGAGTTGAAGCCTTACGGAAGTCGTCATCATGAAGCCATCACTACCTCGTGAAGCTAGGTGGAGTCATCTCTTACTTAGCCAGGAAATCATCGTCATCAACAACACTGGAGGAGGAGAAGCTATCAAGGTGTAGGTGGAGACCATTCTTGTACTTAGTTGTTTCAAGCCACAGATTAGGGCTGACATCAACCGTAGTGGATTTAGTTCTGAGCTAGAGTTCTTCTCCAGCTTGGATCTTTGAATTGCTTCTTCTGATGTTTCTTTTGCAGGAGATCTTCTTAATTCATCAAAGATATTCTCAAGATTTTGTAATGAAGTTTGTATCCTATAGCTTTGCTTGTACCCGCTATGTTTCTGTTGTACCACTCTGAGAGATGTAATATTCACGGATAAGTCCTTCTGTGAGTATTATGTCACCGACTTGCGCACTACACATGCAGTGGTGTGCTGGGTCTCCACAGATGGTATCAGAGCGAAGCGACCTTAAGTTTAAAACCTTTTAGGAGATCTGTAGGTTTGTAAAGACTATAGGAAGCCGTCTTATCTAAATCACATCTCCTACAACTATGATGATCATCCAATTGAGAATGATACAATCATACTTGTATAGAATATTCTTACTCAACTTGAGTAAACCTACTTATCTATTTTCTTTATACCTAGGTATGAATAGTTAGAAGTCTAACATGTGTCAGTGTTATTGAGCAGAAGAAAGTTCTGATATAGTCAGAGATGATTAAGTCAAAGTAATGATTACCCCATTCCATGAATGTATAGGATGGAGTAGAACATGATATAGAGTAAGTGTATAGGAGTCATCAAGAATGGATGCTGAGGATCATTAAGAGTTATTAAAACCATGGTAACTAGTGGGTATATACTATATCCTTAGTTATCAAGTCTAGAGGTGAACCATTATAGTATATTATAGAACTAGTAGAAGGCATAAGCATTGATGGAAGCTACATTACTAATCCCACGATATGATCAACACCATGAAGGATCAACAGATGCTATGAGAAGCTTATTAAAACCAAGATGAAGTAATTCAATTTATGTGGTACTTAGTCCTATATGGAACCAAGTTAGAAAACAACTACTATATGATCATTTTGTGTTGGTTTATTCTATTCCAGTAAGGCATGCAACTGGAGTAATTACCTGCGCAAAGAGTGGTTGTGTAGAATAGGATTACAAGGTAATATATACCTACCTGTAGTGTATAGCATTTAAGAGCCTTGGTACTTGAGATGTTTTACTCTAAGTACTTCTATTTCACAGGCTTTTGATGCATGAGTGATAAATGCATTTGGGATTTATTTCTTCTTATTTGGATCTTTGATTGTCTAGATCTGTACATAAAGATGGAACTTGATGTGCAAATGCATGTGCAAACACTGAGTTCTTTCTTGATGTTACTGGTCTAGAGGGTATAGGATTAGAATGAGAGCGGTATGAGTTATCAGCAGATGGAAGCATCTACCAAAGCTCTAAAAGTCCTTAAAGTCAAGAAGGCAGAATTCAATGAAGCCACTGATGGGAATGGATCACATTCCACATCTTGTTTGGAGTTGGTGAAATACTTCATCAACACATGGTGAGCTACCACAAGTGACGCTCAGAAAATCACGTGAGTAGTTATATCCTAGAAGGAAACATGTAGAAGTTATATAAATAAATTTATAGAGTCATTTCGTAGAAGTTGAAACCCAATGATATAGAAGGACCATAGGAAGTAACCAGTCGAATATGTTATAGTCACCTATAGTGAAGAGTTAAAACTCGAGGAAACTCGAAGATATTTTCACTGAAAATTGAGTCTAAGTCAATGTACAGTACGTTGTACAAGTTTCTTTGAGCAGTATTTCTCTTGAGACCATTAGATTGAACCAAATGGAGTCCTAAACATAGACAATATCCAGTGTACCAGAAGAATCTTATTGGTTATTCATCGCCTGGTGAATGTACCAAATGTTCTTCAGAAAAGTTCTGAGAGGTAGGAAACAATACCTATTCATCGGAGGATGAAACTTGGTATCCACTATAAGGTGGAAATACCACGTGTTCTTTGTGAGCCATTTGGAAGGCCTAGTAACAAGACAGAGTTGTCCTAACAACTGGCATACTATTAGATTATCATGCAAGACAGTGGAAGGTGAACAATCAAGACAAGAGGATACACCTGCCAAAGTCAACACAAGAAAACAATTGTGAAGATTCAATAGGCTACAGAAGATCTATCTACCATTCTTTACGTGAGAGAGGTTACACTTCGGGACGAAGTTCTTGTTAAGGGGGAGATACTGTAACATCCCAGTGTTTGGGAGGTTATAAGGATCTAAATATAATATGTGCATTTGCAAAGCATGCATCTAAAAGTACGGGAAATTTTGGTGCGAAAGTTTAAACAAAGAAAAGTGACCAATGCCCCACTTGACATGATGAAATTTGATCTAGTTCATCTAGTCAAGAGTACATTTGGAGTGATCTTTATAACACAATATCACTACAAACCAAGTCATCTGATTACTGAAACCCGAATTGGTTATGACCAACACAAACTCTCAACAACCTTAACCTCAAGTCTATAAGTGACTTGGGATAATTTCCTAGGTATCTAGAACTCAAAGAGGGGTGAGTATCCAAATCACACAACTGATAATCATACTTCCACCAATGAGTAATACACAATTGAACCACCTCATCAACAGAGATGGTATGTCCTCTCAAACAATAACTCTTTAAAGTTATCAACAATTCACACCGCATCTTTCCAAATTATTTAGTAACTACTAAGTTAACCTTCACATGTAAATAACAATGGTTCAATAGAACAAATTATACAAACAAGTGTTAACTCAAAACCCACAAGTGGGAAATGATATAATAATTGTATTAACATATTTATTGAATATGTACATTTTTCATCAACCACAAGAGAAGTATCTAAAAGAAGTGATAAATCTTCTTAAACTACTATTAAACCTTGATCATTACATATGATGTTCCCAAACCTCTATATCTGCATTATGTTTACAAATTAAGAATATAAAGTAAAATCATGACACCTGAGAAAACAACTAACAACTAGTACATAAGTCATTAAACCCAATAAATTTGATATGCTCATTGTCTCAATCATATTATAAAAGTGAGTAAAGGAAATCTCAACACATCAATGAACCATTTGATCAATTTACTATTAAGTCATCATTCCATAAGCATACCACACTTCTATTCAAAGCAACCTTCAACAAATAAAGTATCTCTGGATACAAGTATTAAGTAACAACAAATTATAACCTCTAGTAGAGGAAGTAAATTGAAAACTAAATAAACCATGATATAAGAACATATCTTACGGGAAATAAAATAAGAAGTATATGGAAGGATAATAAAAGCATGAACTAACTCTTAATCTAGATCTTGTTATGTTGTCTAGACCATTCTATCTGTTTCCAATCTTCTCTAAATCATTCTGCAAGAGAAGCACCCACAAGAAAAGAGGAACTACCACCAGAAGATCTTCAGGAAGATTCTCTAGAATGTTCTAGAAGTGATATTCCAATATATCATAAGATTACTTGGAAACTCTTATATATTGATCTGGTCTTAATTAACTCTCATGGAATAGTGTGATATTCCAATGTTAGTGTTATATAGAAGTAGTTTGGTAACAAGACTAGCCACCTTGTTAACAAATCACTTTTGTGTACTCAAACAATTGAGTGTCATACACAAACAAACATAAGATCATATAACCTAGTACATCTCAACCAATTGTATATGATTAGTAATTTGGAGGCAAGTTTGGCCACTTGTTAACAAATTCTTCTTATATGCATATGGCAACTGGATGTCGTAAAATAAACTCACATTCTTTTACAATCATCTAAGTAAAATCCTGGCTTGGCGTAATTGGATGTTTTCACCACAATGGTGAGACAGTTGAGGTTGGAAACCAAGAGAGGAATATATATGCAATGGACAAAGGTGATAACAGAAGACTAGTGGCAACTAGAGAGAAGAACATCAAGCAACAGTAGACCACAAGAAGCAACACTGCCTCAGTAAGGGATCATAAGAAATTATCCAGTGAATCATTATGATATATTAGAGAACCAATAATCTATATTCATGGTTAATCTCATCAGAGATGAGGAACACATAATAATCACTTTAATGGAAACAATTAAACCAGTATGAAATAATAACCAGCCATTGTATCCACATGTCTTGTGATATGTGGAGGTTAATGATAACAAGATTAATACCTTGTTTTCCATATCCTTTTCATATGTAAGACTAACAGATGATAACAAAAGTTCATCTACATATAACCATGTAAATGATTACTTGTTCTAAAACAACATGAGATAATATCCACATTTGTAAACTGGTGAAAAACAAACAAATAGGTTCCAAAGACACACATGTTTTCCACTTGGTAAAGAACCTAAGTTATCAAATAAGTCTTACACCCACCTAAGTAAAATGTCAACCAAAATTGCTAAGATTTTTAACTATGAAACTAACATAGTATTATAAAAATAAAACAAGTTCCTTCACTCATTAAAATCATTTGGTGTGACATGGAATAAAATTCCATATTAAATGATTTTCATAACAGTGCATAGAACCAGTACCAATTAGTTTTACTAAATTACTTTCTATAAGGGATTATACTCAAAGTTTCCAATTAAGTTATATCATCTTGTTAAACCACATGTTCATTGTGTGCTCATGATAAATATGCTTAAAATCATTGTAAAGCCATTTAATCAATTAAATTGTGAGAAATAACAAAAATCACTTAATCTAGCACCCTAAATAAAAAATACAAATATTGCCTAAATTCACCAAAACAAAACATGGTGAGGTTGCAAATTTGACGAACTTTCCAAATATAATTTAATTTTCTGTTTACAAAACAGCCCTGAAAACAAAATTTTCTTCTCAGTTTTAGTAACAGAAGGACTAGTAAGCAATTACAGAAACTTGTAGGGGGTTATGGGGAAATTTGCCGTTTTGTCTTCCTCCAGGACGGTACCGTGCGTGTCACCGCCGCTGACGCCTCCATGCCACCTCCTTCTAGCCGCCATCGGAAGGAGAAGACCATCTCGTAGACGCCCACACTTTCCTCTATCCCCTAGAGTCATTTCCCCTCTCTCTCTCGTTTACTCTATTCTCTAAAAAAACGAACCCTAGTTCGTCGGGCCGCCGCCGTGCGTCGTCGATTCCGACCACCTGGAGATAAACAGAAATCACTGGAGGATGCGCCATCCTCTCTTCTCTCTCCTCGTTGAGCCTCGCATGCTGGGATTCCCTAGAGTCGAAGAATTTGGCCGTCGTCTTCAACTCCGGCCGCCGGATGCCGAGGAAGCTCCCGACGCCGTTCGTCTTCCTCTCGCCTCAATGACTGCTCCATCGTGTTAAGGGTAACGTCCTGAGAACTTCGGTGCCTTCTGTTAGATTTCTCGCCGTCGCAATCGTTGGATAGACGTTGGCCGTCTAGCGCCGTCGCGTCGTTCCTTGTCGCCGGAAGCTCCTGTGACCAAATGGTCTTGAGCACCGCTCCTCCGAGTCGTCTTCATCTCCCGAATCCAATAAACCAAATCAATTGCTTCAATTTTCAGTAGATGGAAGGATTACGTTGGATCAGAGGAGATTACCTCCGTGCTGACATCATCATGTCGTTAGCGTGAAGTCATGGGGAGTTTTCTTTTCTTTTTCTTTTAATTTTTGATTATAGAATTCGAATATGACAGGTGGGACCCACCTGTCAATTTAAATAATGGCAGAAAATGAATAAACTTGATAATTCAATAACTATTAATAAAATTATTAGAAGAATATAGAAAAATATGGAAATGTTTAGAAAAATATAATCTAAATGTTTATAAACTTTTCAAAAATGTTTGATAAATTTTAAAATTAAACATTTTCTTTAATTAATTAAATTAAATCATTTAAAATTGAGAAAAATAATAAATAATTCATGAAATCAAAAAAATACAAGTTATATACCAAAATGCTCCAAATGACAAATGCAATTCACCTATGATGTTTTAAAAGTCATTTGACCAAGTTTTCATGTGTGCAATATTTTGCCTAGTCATTTAATTCATTTAAAATTAATAACTTATTCAAATATTTTCAGAAAACATCAAATGTTATATCAAATTAAAGAGAAAAGCATCTCCAATTCAAATATGTCAAACATAAAACATTTTTTTAACTTATAAAATTGTTTCTAAACATATAATAGAATTCTTTTATATTCCATTATGGCGAGAAATAACGGCCACAACATTATTTTCCTTATTAATAAAAACCTCATGTTTTCACACCTACTAAACCTATCATCACTAGGAAATAGCAAGTTTTGTGATGATAGCGTTGGTTGTATTAGTTACTCGGTTTCCATTCAACTCTTTGTAATTAGCTCTACACTTTTAAACAAAATATAAAATGTGTCTGTTATCTTTTCAATTGTTGTTTTCCATGTGTTGTTGTTTTATTACCTAACCAAGTAATAAACACTTCTACTTAGACAAATTAAAATTGTTTGCTAAGTAAAAGTGAAACACATGTAAGTCTAAAAGAAGTAATAACCACATCACTCCAAGTAATGAAACATTTCACCTAAAACCTGTGTGAGTAAGTTTTTGTGTCAAAAGTGGCTTACACTTGTAAGCTAGGGTGTTTTCCAGGGAAATTCACGATGCATCTCATTACTATGCATGTATCATCTTGCCAATGTTTTCGGTAGTCCTTACCGGGACTACTTTGTTATCTTTCAGATGTCGGGATTCTCTACACGACCCTCAAACCCGAAGACATGGTTTATTATTGTTATTTAAATCTCAGGAAAGTTCATCACTTGCTCATATTCTTTGCAGTATGTCCTAACGAACTATTTGCAAAAACCCTATCGTATTACCACCTAGTCTCAAAAGAGTGCATGATCCTATTTTTATAATAATATGACTACTTGAATGACTACCCGAGTGGTAGTGTTCTGTTTGGTGGGCGGATGGGACCATGGTAAGATGAATAGGTCAAAGGAAGGTTCCATCTGCATGGGAAAGTATTACCTAGGATTTAACAACAACTGCCGTCAGGATTCTTGCGCCGTAAATACCGTGTTAACCATGGGTCTTCTATGGGGGGAGTAAGTCAGATGTGATCTTCTCTCGTTCGCATGTCAACGGGTTGCCAGAGACGTAGGATGTATGTCTTGCGAGACTACATGCACATGGGTGGGATCCCTTAATTCCCACGGACTCTGGGTTCTATGATGGTCTGCCAGGGGCGCCTAGACATCCATCGTGAGGGGTGGAATCAGGGGTTCAACCTGCTGGCAGAAATGGGTGGGCATGCGTTGTGCGGAGAAGCATGGTTTGGCTTGGACCAACAACCGGGCCCCACACCTAAGTGGGAGTGGACAGGATCTCGAGCCTGGTTGTGCAACATGGTCTTGGTCGCCCATGGGTAAAGTAACGCACCTCTGCAGAGTGTAAAAAGATGTGGCATGGTACCCCCTGTTCCGGGAAGGATCTGCGAACGCCGTAGGAAAGGCAACTCCATGAAGTTCTAGTCCTGTGAAGATGTGGCGGGCATAGTTTTCAGAATTAAAAGCAACCTCTTGAAGAAAGATTTACAAAAACCTTGCATTAGCTTATGACTCTTTTGAGTCTAAAGCTGTAGTTAGTGCATCAAAATACCCACCATGTATCACGAACTTGCCGAGTAACGCTCGTTACTCATTCGTTCCCGTTTGACCCCCTGCTTAGAGTTGAAGCCTTATGGAAGTCATCATCATGAAGCCATCACTACCTCATGAAGCTAGGTGGAGTCATCGCTTACTTAGCCAGGAAATCATCGTCATCAACAACGCTGGAGGAGGAGAAGCTATCAAGGTGTAGGTGGAGACCATTCTTGGACTTAGTTGTTTCAAGCCATAAATTAGGGCTGACATCAGCCGTAGTAGATTTAGTTCTGAGCTAGAGTTCTTCTCCAGCTTGGATCTTCGAATTTCTTCTTCTGATGTTTCTTTTGCAGAAGATCTTCTTGATTCATCAAAGGGATTCTCAAGATTTTGTAATGAAGTTTGTATCCTATAGCTTTGTTTGGAACCGCTGTGTTTCTGTTGTACCACTCTGAGAGATGTAATATTCACGGATATGTCCTTCTGTGAGTATTATGTCACCGACTTGCGCACTACACATGCAGTGGTGTGCTGGGTCTCCACAGGTGTCCGCGGCGGCGCGTCATGGGAGGAGGTGGTGCGTCGGCTGGGGACATGGGGTGGCGCGGCTTTTTGCCGGCGCCTCAGGAACTCCGGCAGGGGGCGACGAGGAGGCGGTGCGCCGCCGGCTTGGCCGTCTCGGCCTGCTGCAGGGCGCCACCGGATCTCCGGGCCACGATCTGGGCTGCAGGCTCCGATCTGGGCCTCTGGGCCAGTCTGAGTATCTGCTGCATGGGATCCGGTCACGCATTGGATCTCGCAGCTGTGAGCTAGGCTGCCCATCTTGGCCTATACTGTATGGAGTCTACTGGCGGCGTGGGGGCTGCAAGTCTTGCGAATAAAGGCGGCGGTCCTAGGTTTCTTCTCGCTCGGCAACAATCCGCCTTTGTGTTCTCCTTGATCTAGCCACGGTGTCGAGTTCCGGAAGGCTCCGCTAATGAACTCACATAGGTGCATTATGCCTAGAGATTGCTGGATCGGGTGGAATTCGGTCGTGCGCACCCGTTTCTGACCGCTTGGTTTCAGATGGAGTGCTTCGAAACTCTACTGGCTCCATGGTGCTGGCGGAGAATGACATAGAAGCGAGATCGGAGGACTAGCAATGGGGTTCGAACCGGGCAAGGAGGAATTGACTTGGTGTTTCATGATTTGTAGCAGCGGCATGTATGAGGGGGCGACAACATACGTGAAGACCAAAGTCCTACCTTTCATGGTGAAAACCCAAGGTCTGGCCTTAATTGGTTGTGTCTGACAGTGGTCTTGTTGGAGTCATTGTTTTAAGAGGGAGGATTATCTTCAGGGCTTGAGGACGTTGCTTTGGAAGAATTGGGCGTCAGGTGCTGTTTTGGTGGTGGTTGTGCGGCTGCTGCAAGGAATGCAACTCTGTTGCGGGACATTTTTTTAATTTCTTCTTCTTATTGTCTTTCGGCTCTGTGCATCCATAATGACTATGGTTATTGCGTTGTTGCAGAGACTGAGTGTAATTTGTATCTCCGCGATATTAATATACATTCTTTATCTAAAAAATTAAAAAACTTTGGCTAAAATATGTGCATCGCCAACTCGTCGGTCATTCGGTGCAAAAGAGCAAAACACTTTCGTGGGGCAATGAGCGCTAGGAGTCTGGTCCCTCCGCTTTAATATCCGTGCCTGATGATTGGAGTTGAATTGCGCAAAAGATGCGGCAAGTGGGCGCAGGATATTATTCCATTCATCGCCGCGATATTTTCTTTTTTCTGTGGAGCTATAGCTTTCCCTCGAGCACCAAACGAAAACGATGAACAAAAATTGATATTAATGTGTAGCATATCTATTGCCTTTACGATTCATGGCTCACATCATAAGATTGAGGATATCATATCAAAACAGATAGAGAACCCGCCGTGCATTTCCAACGCAATCTCGCTCGATAGGCTTCATAATTGTATCTAGCTACGAGAGCATCAAAGGCGAATGTGACAGGAGAGCAAACATGCAATCGAGTGGGCAAAAGGGAAATACAATGTAAAATTACTCTTGTATCTAGCTGTACGCCACACTTACTTGCCATTTCTCTAATATACAAACCACGAAATACAATTGGGCATTGCAACTGATAATCACTACGAGCTACTCACTCCGTTCCAAAATGTAACCCTTTTTAACAAACTGTTTTAGCTCGCTAAAAAGGTTACATTTTGGAACGGAGGAAGTATATACGAAGCTAACATTTCAAGCTGCCAAACAGAACAGGAAAATTGCCTTCTTGCTTACTCACAGATCATACTCTGCTCACTAATTCTGTATCGGGTTGGACTTGGTGCCCGGGGTCTGCTTCTTCAGATTCAGGCTCGCGGCTACATCTACGCCAGGCTTGTTGCTTCCTTCTGCTGTTAGCTTTCCTGCATCGAACACTTGTGCATGCTCTGACCTTGTGAGCACACTGTTCTGCAGAAGCTTCCTTGAGATGAACCCCTCCTCTTTTGATGCCCTACCATCAGAAGGTAGTAGTACTGTTGCGCGCAGGCTCAGATGGCAAAGCAGAAGCAGCAATGCAGAGAGAACGCAAGCACGGATGCCGGCACCTCTCATGGCCGCGTTTAGCTACTGACCGTAGTGGTGCTAAGGGAGTAGTTGGGGTACTCAGTCGTACTAACTATATATACTCTACAAGCTTCATGTGACGCGACTGCAATCAGCCATGCGAGATCGCAGATCTGGACTCGGGAGTTCAGACCGTTGATTGTTCGATACCATGTGACGTACGAGTTAATTATACACAGTACCAACAACTATATTAGAGAATCCACGACGCAGGATCGCTTGGTGCGCGCGGCGCTTAAGCAAAAGAAAAATAAATATCAAGAAATAGAATTGTGTGCTAAGCGCTCGTCATCGCATCATAAAATTCTCAACACAAGTGAATATGTTTGTAAAAAATTAAAAGCCTGCTAGTGAACTTCAGACTCGGGAAGAAACATTGCTGTTTGTCCACAATATGGCCGATAAATGGTGCCTCTGTTTAAATTAAATCTGGTAGAAAGTAGATATCTTATCATAAAAAATAGTAAGAACAACAGTCATGGTGCGTAGGTCTTCGCCCATTCGGGCTGGTTCCGTAGGGCTGCCCACCTACCAAGTAATGTGAAGGAGAGACCAACAATTCGTTTATAGAGATTCAGAGCTTTTTGAACCAATTCAGCATCGCTTTGGCTGCTACGGTACTGCTCTAATTGCTAATAGTGTGCCACATTCTAAAATTCATCTTACTCCGTTTGACCTTGTCTTGCTTTGGCTGTCTCATTTTCGATCATTCGGAGTAGTTGCACTGTGCTCATCGGCGACTTGATTCCAGAAAACTTTAACAGCACTATAATTTCCATCTTTAAAATTCATGGTGTTATTTAACCAAATGTTTGCCTACATGGATAACTTGGATCATGGGGACTACTTGCATTTTACTATTGCATGATTCATATGGAATACTAAAAATTATCAATAAATAAACTAGAGATATGTTGACGAAGATCTTAGCATCCGTGAAGTTCCTCCTCTGTCGAAAGCATGTGTTCATTAACTTGTTTCATACTTGTCCAAGAACGAGGAAGGCAATCGCCCAAATGTATAGTGCATCCATGAAGAGGATCTCCATTCTTCGTGTTGTTGTCTACCTTGTACTCCCTCCATCACAAATTAATTGTCGTGTATTTGTCAAAAATTGGATGTATTTAGACGTACTTTAGTGTATTGATACGTCCATATTTTCACAAATCCACGACGATTAATTCGGAAAGGAGGGAGTTCATACCAACCAAATTAAGAGTGTGGGGTCGGTGGCACTACCCTTTTACTATGTTTTTTATTTATTTTTTTAGGAAAATTTATGTTAAGCAAATCATGCACCGTTATCTTTCTCACCGGCTATTCTCGGCTTGATGCAATTCCCTGGTCAGACTAAAATTAAAATGCTGAATTTGTTTTATAAATATGATTTGACTAGATAGTTGTCTTTGCATGTCTCTAATTCAGTGGAAATGAGGGAGTAGAATAACCTGCAGCTTCAATAATAAGTCCGTCGGTAAATGGACACACTAATCAACAAACACAATGATGTTGCATGGATCATTACTCCCTAAACTGATCTTTCCATTGACATTCTGTTGGTTTGTTTAATCGATTTGTTATTCCCAACGCACAACAACTCATCACACCAACATAGGAAGACTAAAAATTATCTCATCACTCACCTCCCCTGGAGAGAAAAGATTCTATCGAGAAGCATAGGAATCAACATAGTGCAATCGAGCAGGCGATCAATAATCCAGGAGAACTGTCCAAGGCATGGATGTATGGGTCTCAAGATCCAAGACCCGGTCAGGAGAAGACGTTGTCGAAGGCGGCGGCGGTGATGGCGCGAGAAAACTCTCGGAAGTCGATCTGGCCGTCGCCGTCGGTGTCGGCCTCCTCAATCATCCCAGTGAGCTCCTTGGCGGTAAGCGCGTGGCCGAGCTTGGCCATGGAGTGCGCGAGCTCGGCAGCGGTGATGAACCCGTTGCCGTCGCGGTCGAAGATCTCGAAGAGCTTGCGGAGCTGGTCCTCGGAGTAAGGGGAGCGGTCATCGATGAGCTCGGGGGCGACGAGGGCGACAAACTCTGAGAACTCGACGAGGCCGTTGGAGTTGGTGTCGGCGCGCTGGATGAGGGCGTCGAGCTCGTTTGTGCTGGGTTTGAGGCCGAGGGAGCGGAGGAGGGAGCCCAGCTCCAGCTGCGTCAGACTTCCGTCCTTGTTGCGGTCGAAGGACCGGAAGATCTGTCGCAGCTCCGACAGCTGGTCCGCATCGTCCAGCGTTTGAGGCGCCGGTTGCTGTTGTTGTTGTTGTTGATTGTTGGCGGTGGCCTCAAGGTTGTCTTGGGCAGTGGCGGGTGACTCGTTCATGGCGCGCAGGGTCTGATCTTGGGGAGGAGGAGGCCACCGAGAGCGTTGGAAGTTGTTAGGTCGGAAGAATTTTGGATGGTGCGCCCGGGGATAGCGGGGGTGCTAGCTAGGAGGAAGGTGGCAATCATGGTTTTCAATTTCTATAAATAGGACCTTAGATCAATTGCATGCTTGCCACTTCTAAAATTAGTGATCTATATGTTACTGTTGGAAGCAGAAGGATATGACCAGGCGGGTATTGAGTTGACCTTCCTCCCGTCCACACATTATCATGACTTTCATTAGTTGAGCTGTATTTTGAATTATAGAGATATGGGGAAGGTGTTTTGGCTTCCCGGTGCATACACACCCAATATTCAAAATACATTTTAAATATATTTTAAAATATCAAAAAAATTACACAAAAATGCTCGCATATCAATCTTTAACATTATTTTTATTCACGAAGTAGTTTTACCAAGAACCAGCATTTTTGTGGCATGTATAAAAATACAAAATTGGGGATAAAATAAGACTTTTCACGAGATATTTATCTTTTTTATACACGACAAAAAAAATATTGGTTTTTTGTAAAATGACTTTGTGCACGCATATTTATGTTAATATCTATGCGGGAACATGTTTCCTGAATTTTTTAATATTTCAAAATGTGTTCTCTAGATACTGGGTGCATATGCACCGGGAGGGAAAATAGATTTCTACTTTGTATAGAATTATTCTTCGCATGGCTGAACTTTCTACACGTGCTTGTACATTTTTTTAACGTATTTGTACTTGGGAGATGCTATGTATACTTTTCATTTATTTGTATTTCCCCATCTGTTACATGTGTATGACTTGGAGTTTTTTTTTTCTCAGTTCGATACGTTTTCTGATCCATCAGCTCATGTGTCCATAAGGTTCAACAAGATGTTGACATCAACTTAAAAGAATGTAGTCAACATAATTTCCTTGAAATTTTTCAGTTATGTTGATGTGGTTCAGAGATCATGTAATTTGCCAATGATATATACTCCCTCCGTTTAAAAGTATATGGCTTCTATTTATTTTGATATGCATCTATATAGACACTAAAACATATCTAAATACATCCATACTTAGACAAATAGAATTTATGTATTTTCAAAACAGAGTGAGTATGTTTAAGCAACCAAATATGGATATATGCTACTTACACTTGAGCTGACATATGCAAATGCATTGTGTCGTGGTCTGTTTGAAACAGGTCGAGATTTTACGAGTTGGGGGTTGACTTGAATTCTCTAGACCTATATCATGATGAACTGAGAAGAAAAAACTTCATGTATTTTTTACGGTCAAAACAAGATTCGTCCCAGCATAAAAAAAGTTTTGTCTATCACGATAACAAAATTGTTAGATATTAATCTGGATTTCTTTTCACACTCTGTTAGTTGAGATCTATTTGAATAGAAAAGTTTGTTAGTTCTTCGGCGGATGAGCAGATATGAGCTAACAAAACTGTTATGGCTGTGTTTGGTAGTCTGCACGACCTTTTGCGCCCGTGGAGGTAGGCTGGCGGGGGTTTGGCCGGCCGAAAACAGCCTATGTGCCTGATTGTGCAAATCGTTTGGTAGAATGCATATCAGAACATGTGAAAGCGCAAGTTGCCCCCATATGTGGTTTTGGTAATTAATGATAATCCTTAAGGACTAATGTTTGTATTGAGATATTCTTTCAGGACTTGTCCATGAGAATAGTTTGGAGTCCTTGTGTGAATGGAAGAAGATCGTTTGATCATTTGATGTCCAAGATATGGCCGAGAAGCCTTTTCTCTGTCTAGCGGTAGTACCGGATTGTGCAGCGGTAGTACCGCTCCTCATGGAGTTGTACTGCTGCGACACACTGGTACACTCCAGACAGCGGTAGTACTGCGGTTTGTACCGTCTCCTCCCAGGAGCGGTACTACCGCTGGTGATACCGCTGGAGGTACCGCTAGCAAAGAAAAGGCCACTGATATCCATGGTACCTAGGCGGTACTGGCATAGTACTACCGCTAGTACTTAGTCACTTTCGGAGCAACACTCCCCACGGCGGTACTACCGCTCCTTCCAGGACGCGGTAGTACCGCTGGCAGTACCGGTCAAAATACCGCCAGGGAAGTTTTGTTCATGGTAATGATTACGGTACTAGAGCGGTAGTGGCCTAGTACTACCGCCAGCCATTTTGATTTTCTATCGAGTTCGGGGCCAACGGTAGTACCGCTGCCGGTTACGGTAGTGCCGCTGCTGGAGCGTTGCGGTACTTCTCTGTGGTACCGCTGAGCACCTGTGTGCGGTACACTGTGTACCCTGAGATATCAGTGGGCGGTAGTACCGTTGTGTGCAACGGTAGTACCGCTGTGTTGTTAAGCTTATTTGCTTGATTTCTTGAAAAACAAGATGGAGTGGTCATTCATGTCTACCTTCAAGACATCAATATTATGGATGAAGAAAGAAGAAAAGATATAAGGTTGATCAAGCGTGTGATCAACACATAAAGTGGGATTGTGTATCTCGTGGTATGATAAGCAATTGTCCATATAGCTTCGTGAACTAACCCATGATATGTGTGTGTGGTATCTCTATGTGTGGTTAGGTATCTTTCCATGGGCATGCTTTAAAAGGAAGACTTCATATAGCCCATGGTATTTGTCGTCAAGCGGTGTTTGCCATCTAGCTTGACGTGCAAGCTCAAGTGAAGCATATCGAAAAAATCATATGCTTGATGCTTTCCACCCATTTGGATCTTATGGCCTTTTGAAGATGTGCCGAAAAGGGTCTCTCCCATAATGGTGTATGGGGGAGCAACTTGCAAGTCTTCATCAAGCGGAGAAAGTGCTAGCCAGCACGATCAAGAAAGAAGATCCAACTTGAGAGAGTCAATATCGTCATCATCTATCTCAAGTGGAATGCTCAAGGCAAAGGTATAATCTTGATATGTTTTATATTTTACCGGTCTCATGCTTTTTAGGAGACCGGATTATAGGATCGATAGTCGTACTATCAAGAGGGGCTCTCAAGTGAGTAACTTGATCGAATCGTTGTGGAGAGCTCAAACCTTTGCACTCTTGCATATCATCTTTCTTGGTTCTTATTTGGATTTTATCTCTTTGGGTTTTGGTTCTTATTGTGATCTTCATGACAAGCCCAAGTTCATCAAAAACGGTTTTCGCATGAAACACTTATTGAGTTTTTGATGTTGTAGGTTTCCCCGGTTAGTCCCTTTTAGAGAGAACTTAACTTCCCCATGTGGTCTTAAGTTTCATTGTTGGACAATGATGTTTGTGTGCATAATCTTGTAGAGCTCTTTGTTGCGATTTCAACGAGCCCAAGATCATCGAAAACGGAGTCCGGACGCAAAAGTTATGACCGTTTCCGTATCGGGTGTTTTTGCTGTTTTTGTTCCGGCGGTAGTACTGGTCTAGTACCGCCCCAACCAGTACTGAAACCCCCCGTAGATGTAGTACCGTTGGGCCTAGCAGTAGTACCTCTGCTGGGCGAGTTTTTCACATAACGGTCATATTTTGGGTCCCCTATTTAAGGGGGTCTTCTTCCCTCTTGACCCCAAGACTGGCCAACTCGTTGTTCACTCTCTCTCCCACCATTATTGACCTTGGAAACCTTGCCCATCTCTCAATCCCTCCAATGATTCTTGCATATCTTTGAGGGAGAAGTTAGAGGAGATCTAGATCCACATTTTCACCAATCCATCTCCCATCTTAGTGAGGGGAACTTAGTGAATCTAGATCTTGAAGTTCTTTGTGTTTCTCCTCCTTTATTCTTCCTCTCTTATTCCCCCATAAGCATTTGTTGCTTTGTTGGAGTTTGAGAGTGGAAGATTTGAGCACTAGTGTTCTTGCCATTTGCATCGGTTGCATCGGTTTTCTCTCTCCACGAGGATTCGTGGAAGTGAAAGTTTGTGGACTTATTACTCTTGGGTCTTGGGCCCTAGACGACTTTGTGGTGTTCTTGAGAGCCTCCAATTGAGTTGTGGATGTGTGCCCCAAGATTGTGGTGACATCGAGAGCCTCCAATTAAGTTGTGGATGTGTGCATCGATCGAAGGTTGTCAATAGTGGAAGGTGAACTAGGCCTTTGTGGCGCGGTTCATCGGAGCATAGGGTGAGACCTTTGTGGCGTTGAGTAGGCCTTTGTGGCGAGATCACACCCCTCCAATGAGACGTACTACCTTAACAAGGAGGAACTCGGGAATACAACATCGTCTCCGTGTGCCTCGGTTATTTCTATACTCGAGCTTTTTACTTATGCAATTTACTTAGTGATAGCCTTCGAGCTTGAAGTTATATATCTTGTTATCACCTTGTTACTTGTATTGCATAGCATAAGTTGCTGGTGCACCTAGTTGACCCTAGAATATTTAGTTTGTGTGCTTGTTATTTTAAACACCTAGTTTATTTCCGTATTTAGCAAGCCTTAACCAAAAAGTTTTAATCGCCTTTTCACCCCTCCCCCCCTCTAGGCGACATCGTTGCACGTTCAACATGACATCGGCCGAAAATGTTGAAGGGGCAGTTTAGTTACATGTGTTGCATCCTCTAATTAAAATAAATTTGTTTGTTAGGCTATAGAACAGCCTGTACGTAACATCTTCTTTTGTGGTGAGGTTATCAGGCCTACCATAGATTCATACTACAACTATGGATGCAGACAAGTTGTTAACCCAGATAGCAACACATAACAAACTAGTTACTAAACAAGTACTATAACCCAGATAAAAAACTAGCATATACACGTCGCAAACAGGCTCATCTAACTAGTAGCATAATCCACTAGTTTAGTCGTCTTTCTTTCAAGGGTGGTCAGGCCACTCCCTCACCAGATCACAACTAGAATTGTCGAAAACAATCACCATGTACTTCATTGCACCGAGCTTATTAAACACGAGGAGGCAACCAAGACCCACGTTATGAGCTATGGCTAATGCTAGACATCCCTGATCGAGGCATGCTTTCTTATCGACATCAGTTAGCTTGATTGTCTAGACACAACATGTGTTCGTCGTGAGCGTGATCTTAGGAGGCACCACCCTCAAGTATGGTCTCAAGATATCAGGAACTGGAAGGAGTCCTAAACCAGGTACCATGACTTAGGGGACATATACTTCTTGATCCAGCCATATGGCCTTTCTTTTTTTGAAGATCGAGGTGTCAATCTCAATCTCCTCCAAATGGATTTCCAGCATGAATCATAGACCAAAGCGGTCCATTAAAACATGTTTACAAATGGCTCACACGTAAAAAAAACACCATGCACATTCAAAATTACACAACTGAATGGCCTCGGTGATCATAACCAACTTTGCAACCAGACAAGCCAACAAAAGCAAGTACAAGCCACTTCTGTTTGTGATTGGTTATTGTAACATCCCAGTGTTTGGGAGGTTATAAGGATCTAAATATAATATGTGCATTTGCAATGCATGCATCTAAAAATACGGAAAATTTTGGCGCGAAAGTTTAAACAAACCAAAGTGACCAATGTTTCACTTGACATGATGAAATAGGTTTAGATCATCTGGTCAGGAGTACATTTGGAGTGATCTTTATAACATAGTATCTCTACAAACTAAATCGTTTGATAAGACAAACCATAATTGGTTATGATAAAACACAAACTCTCAACAACCCTAACCACAAGTCTATAAGTGACTTGGGATAATTCACTAGGTAACTTCAACCAAAGAGGGGTGAGTATCCAAATCACATAAGTGATAATCATACTTCCACAAATGAGTAATACACAATTGAACCATCTCATTAACAGAGATGTGATCTTCCATAAAAGAACAACCCTCTAAGTTATCAATTCATTTACCCAACATCTTTCTAAATCATGTAATAACTATTAAGTGAACCTCCACCAGTAAATAATAAAGTATTAATAGAACACAAATGATGCCCACAAGTCTTAACTCAAAACCCACCAGTGGAAAATGATATAATAATTGTACTAACATATTTATCGAATATGTACATATCTCATCCACCATAAAAGGAGTACCTTAAAGAAAGGTAAATCTTCTTAACCTACTCTTAAACTTTGATCATTACATATGATCTTCCCAAACCTCTATATCTGCATTATGAATGACAAAGGTAATAAAGTGAAGAATATTAAGTAAAATCATGACACCTGAGAAAACAACTAACAACTATGACATAAGTCATTAAACCCAATAACTTTCACATGCTCATTGTTCTATCATCACAAACAAGTGAGCATATGAAAGCTCAACACATCAATGAACCATTTGATCAACTTATTATATTAAGTTCCCATTCCACAAACACTCCACATTTCTATCCACATCAATATTCAACAATGACAGTATCTCTGGATACAACCCATGGATAACAACAAGTTATAATCTCTATTAGAGGAAGTGAATTGAAAGCTTAGTAAAACCAATCATGTATGAGAAAAGTACCTATCCTATAGGAAACAAAATAAGAAGTATACGGAAGGATAATAAAAGCACGAACCAAATCTTAATCTAGATCTTGTTATGTTACCTAGACTACTTTATCTTGTTTCCAATCTTCTCAAAGTCATTCTGCAAGAGAAGCACCCACAAGAAAAGAGGAACTGCCACCAGAAGATCTTCAGGAAGATTCTCTAGAATGTTCTAGAAGTGCTACTCCAATCTACTATAAGAGTATTTGGAAACTCTTATATCCTGATTTGATCTTATTAACTCTGTTGAAATAGTGTGATATTCCAATGTTAGTGTTATATAGAAGTAGTTTGGTAACAAGCTTGTACACCTTGTTAACAGATCACTTTTGTATACTCAAACAATTGAGTGTCATACACAAACAAACAGAAGGTTGAATAACCTAGTACATCTCAGGCAATTGTATATGAGTAGTAATTTGGAGGCAAGTCTGACCCACTTGTTAACAAATTCTTCTTATATGCATATGGCAACTTGATGTCATAAAATAAACTCACATTCTTTTACAGTCATCTAAGAAAAATCCTTGCTTGGAGTAATTGGATGTTTTCACCACAATGGTGAGACAATTGAGGTTGGAAACCAAGAGAGGAACCAACCTGCAATGGACAAAGGTGATAACAGAAGACTAGTGGCAACTAGAGAGAAGAACATCAAGCAAGAGAAGATCACAAGAAGCAACACTTCCTCAGTAAGGGATCATAAGAAATTATCCAGTGAATCATTAGGATATATTAGAGAACCAATAATCTCTGTCAAGCTCATCAGATATGAGGAACTCATAATAATATCTCTAATGGAAATAATTATCAAGTATGAAATAATAACCAGCCATTACATCCACATGTCTTTGATATGTGGAGGTTAATGGTAACATGCTTAATACCTTGTTTTCCATATCCTTTTCATATGTAAGACTAACAGATGATAACAAAAATTCATCTACATATAACCATGTAAATGATTACATGTTCTAAAACAACATGAGATAATATCCAAATTTGGAAACTGGTGAAAAACAAACAAATAGATTTCAAAGCCACACATGTTTTCCACTTGATCTTGTACCTAAGATAACAAACATGATAATACACACCTAAGTAAAATGTCAACTAAAATTGCTGAGAGTTCAATTATAAAAATTACAAAGTTTTACAAAAGTAAACAAGTATATTCACTAACCAAAGTATTTGGTAGGACTAGGAAGAATATTCCATATTTGGTGAATTTTCCATAACACATAAAAACACTACTATGTAGTGATATCAAACTATTTTCCAAAAGGGATTGTATCTAAATTTGTCTAATTATGATACACCACCTTGGTATCCTCATGATTGGAGTGTGTACTTTTGTTAAACATGCCTAAGCATAATTTTAAAGCCATTAAATAAATAAAATGAAGAGAAAACAATAAAACCACTTAATCTAGCACCCTAAATAAAAAATACAAATATTCTTCAAATTCACCAAAACAAAACATGGCGAGATGTGAAATTTGATAATGAATTCAAATGTGATTTTTAATAATTTTTAAGTTCACAAAAAGCCCAGAAAACAAGCTCTTCTTCTCAGTTTTAGTAACAGAAGGACTTAGTTGTAAATTTTTAAAACTAGCCAGGGGGTTATGGGGAAAATCGTCCTTTTGTCTTCCTCCAAGACGGCAGAGACGTGCCCTTGTCGCTGACGCCTCCGTGCCACCTCCTACTAGCCGCCCTCGACAAGATAAGACCACCACGGCGATACCCTTCCTCTCCTCTAACCCCTCGGCCACTTTCCCCTCTCTCTCGTTTCCTCTGTGCAAAGAAAACCGGAACCCTAGTTCGTCGGGCCTCTGCCTCACGCCGACGACTCCGGCCACCTCTTCACGAATTGGGACCACGGGGAGGTGCGCCTGGTCTTAATCTTCCACCTCGAGCAAGACCAGGGGCGGGGATGGTCGGGATCAATGGAATCGGGCCGACTCCTTCACCACGGCCGACGCCGGAGAATTGCTCATCGCCGGCGACTCAGACCTCACCGCGCATCACCGACACCTCCACGAGGTCTAGGGTGAGAAGGGGAACCTCGGGGTATTTTTAATTTTGCATTTGAGGGTCGGATGCATCCTACCGCCGTTGGCCGAATCCCTCCGCCGCGCCGGTGGTCGTCGGGACCATTCCGGTGACCATTTGGTCGCACCCCTGCCACCCCAGAACTCGCCACGACCTCATCTACCTTGTGGAGAAGTTTAATCGAGCAAATTTGAAGTGAATTCGTGGATTGCAATCCAACCGTGAGGATTTCGTCCACTGATGATGCAGGGATGACGTCATCCTGACGTCAGTTCATTTTTCTTTTTCTTTTTCTTTATTTTTAATTGAAAAACAAAACCGACACGTGGGACCCACCTGTGAGTTTAAAAAATGGCAGAAAAAGCTTAAATCCTATTTAATCAATATCTTTTAATTCACTTATCAGAAAAATACAAATAAAATTTATAAATGCTTAGAAAAATTTAATCTAAATGTTTATAAACTTTTCAAAAATGTTTGATAAAATTTGAAATAAAATATTTTTAATTTAATTAAATCATTTAAAAATTGAGAAAAAATAATAAATAATTCATAAAATCAGAAAATATACAAGTAATATACCAAAATGCTCCAAATGACAAATGCAACTCACCTATGATGTTTTCAAAATAATTTGACCAAGTTTTCATGTGTGCAATATTTGCCTAGTCATTTAATTCATTTAAAAGTAATAAATTAATAACTTATTCAAATATTTTCAGACAATGTAAAATGTTATATCAAATTAAAGAGAAAAGCATTTCCAAATCAAATATGACAAACATAAAACAGTTTGTTTAACTTATAAACTTTTTCTAAAAGTATCATGAAATTCTATAGTGTTCCATTATAACCAGAAACAATTGCCACACCATTATTTTCTTATTAATAAAATCCTCGTGTTTTCACACCTACTAAACCTATCATCACAAGTCATTAGCCAGTATTGTGATGATAGAGTTAGTTGTATTAAAGTATCAAGTTTTAATTAAACTCTTTGTCAATAATTCTACACTTTTGAACATAAAACAAAATGTGTGTGTGTGTTATCTTTTCATTAGTTGAGTTCCATGTGTTACCGTATTATTGCCTAACCATGTGATAACAGTTATAACTAAACATGATAACCGTTGTTTGTTAAGTAAAAGTGAAACACATATAAGTCTAAAAGAAGTGAATAACCACATCACCACAAGTAATGAAACCTTACACCTAAAACCCGTGTGAATATGTTATCGTGTTAAACGTGGCTTACACTTGCAAGTTGGGGTATTTTCCAGAGTGTTTCACAATGCATCTCATTACTATGCATGTATCATCTTGCCAGTGTTTTCTGTAGTCCTTACCGGGACTACTTTCCTATCTTTCAGATGTCGGGATTTTCTAAGCGACCCTCGAACCCGAAGACATGGTTTATTATTGTTATTTCAATCTCAGGCAAGTTCATCACTTGCTCATATCCTTTGCAGTATCTCATAACGAACTATTTGCAAAAACCCTATCGTATTATCACCTACTCTCAAAAGAATGCATGATCCTACTTTTATAATAGTATGACTAATTGAATGACTACCCGAGTGGTAGTGTTCTGTTTGGTGGGCGGATGGGACCATGGTAAGATGAATAGGTCAAAGGAAGGTTCCATCTGCATGGGAAAGTATTACCTAGGAATTAATCACAAATGCCGTCAGAACTCGGTGCGCCGTAAATACCGCGTTAACCATGGGTCTTCTATGGGGGGAGTAAGTCAGCTGTGATATTTTCTTGTTCGCATGTCAACGGACTGCCAGAGACGTATGTTGTAGGTCTTGTGGGACTACATGCACATGGGTGGGAGCCCTTACGTCCCACGGACTCTAGGGTCTATGAGTGTCTGCCAGGGGCGCGTAGGTCTCTATCGTGAGGGGTGGAATCAGGCGTTCAACCTGCTGGCAGAAATGGGTGGGCATGCGTTGTGCGGAGAAGCACAATTTGGCTTGGACCAACAACCGAGCCCCACACCTGAGTGGGAGTGGACAGGAATGTACACCTGGTTCTACAACATGGTCTTGGTCGTCCATGGGTAAAGTAACACACCTCTGCAGAGTGTAAAAGGATGTGGCATGTTACCCCCTGTTCCGGAAAGGAACTGCGAACGCTACAGGAAAGGCAACTCCATGAAGTTCTAGTGCTGTGATGGTCTGGCTGGCATAGTTTTCAGAAGTAAAAGCAACCTCTTGAAAAAAGATTTACAAAACCTTGCATTAGCTTATGACTCTTTCGAGTCTAAAGCTGTAGTTAGTGCATCAAACTACCCACTGTATATCATGAACTTGCTGAGTAACGCTCGTTACTCATTCGTACCCGTTTGACCCACTGCTTAGAATTGAAGCTCTATGGAAGTCGTCATCGAGAAGCCATCACGGTCTAAGGAATCTAGGTGGAGTCATCTCTTACTTAGCCTGGATAGCATCGTCATCAACAACGCTGTAGGAGGAGAAGCTATCAAGGTGTAGGTGGAGACCACTCTTGCACTTAGCTGTTTAAAGCCATAGATTAGGGCTGACATCAACCATAGTAGATTAAGTTCTGAGCTAGAGTTATTCTCCATCTTGGAGCTTCGCATTGCTTCTTCGGATGTTCATTTTGCAGGAGATCTTCTTGATTCGTCAAAGAGATTCTCAAGATTTTGTAATGAAGTTTGTATTCTATAGTTTTGCCTAGTCCTGCTATGTTTCTGTTGTACTACTCCGAGGGATGTAATATTCATGGATAAGTCCTTCTGTGGGTATTATGTCGTCGACTTGCGCACTACACATGCAGTGGTGTGCTGGGTCACCACAGTTATACTTTTGTTGGTTGTCTGTTGAAGAAAGTGCTTCATAGGCCCCCATGAAGTGATGACATAAACATCATCATAGACTACACCATATCATAGCTTTGCCTCATATAAACAAGCACATAAATATTTTAGGGAGATGACTCTTACTATAACAAGAGACATGCATAAGAAATATGCTTGTACATTGCCCAAGGTCCTGTAGAATCACCTCCTTGCACTTATGTTTTGCCACATTATAATCATTGGCTTGGTGCAAATGAAATATGCATACATTAACAACAAACATCATCATAAAAACAAGCGTACAAGAAGTGGTGCTAAGAAATGGCTCCAACGGTACCAAGCGCTATGCATAAGAAATGTATGTGTACAACGCACAAGGTACGATGGAGCTGGTCCATGCACCTGTAGTGTGGTTAGTTCATTGAAACACATCAACGGATACTAAGAAACACCTCTTTAAAAAATTAGGCCCAAATCACAGTACACTCATACCAAACACACATGGAACAATATAAAGAGCACATAGAAAATAGGCCCTGGTTAATTTCTTGGCCTCGGTAAATCTAAGTGCAACTATAGTTAGAGCTGAGGCCACTAAATCAAAGAAAATGCACGCCAAAATTTTATTTACAATCTTGGTTCAATACCTCTTAGCTCTAAGATGTTATCGGCAAATTGCTCATCATTGGCCACGTATGAACCAAAAACCTCAGATCTTCAACCGGGGCCTAGCAAATCCAAAAATCTTAGCCCAATATCTATGAAACCCAAAATTGGATACGGTACATACCCTAACCGAATGAAATCATCGTCCTCATTCATTAACTAGGCCATCAAAAACCCTAAATATAAACGAGACACCAAATCGACTACTACTGCCAAAATATCGATTCATACACGCACATTGAACCCTCGAAACTTGTATATCTACCGTGCATGTCATACTAAGCACATAAATCGAGCTCGATCAACAAATCTATGATGCATACAAAGCATATGAGAGTTAGAAGCATCTTACCGCCGTTGTAGATGCACTCGAGGAAGACGAGACGAGGCGGCTCTGGATGTGCCGATGAATTTTCTGTTTGACCAAGGACAAAGAGAAGATGGTTGGCCTTATTCTCCCGCCGAAGAAGCTCCATGATGTGCCGACGGAAAGGAAACCGCTGACGGAGAGAGAGAGAAGAGAAGAGGAGCGAGTGGAGAGCATGGAATGAGTGGGAGACTGTGCGGTGAGGAAAATAAATGGTGTGTGTTCCCAAGGGACGCGATGTCTCCATCGCGTCACATGCGTCCCCTTGCGCTCCACTCGGCATGTCACCAATAAAACGGCTGAATCGGCCATTCCTAATAGACATGTCTGGAAGGTGATTTGACGGCGGGCTAGGGTGACCTAGCACCTCATGCAGTCAACCAATCCCGTTGAACTTGCTGCGGGCAGGTCTAATTGAAGGTCCCGCGGCTTACCAAACACACTCTATATTGTCAGTTCCATGCATGCAAGGCTCCTAGCGCCTCGAGAAAATTAGCGACTTGTTTTGAATCCGGCGCCAGTATTGAGACCATAATTCTAGTCACACTAGGAAGCAACATGCACTAATAATGTATACGTTTCCCTAGACTTTCTTACTATCTCCATAGTGGGTAGTAAATATGTGGTGTCATATAAACCTGTATTTATTGGTTGTAGACTCATATTGTCTTGATAGCTATGTTACTACCATAACTCTCTCTCTGTCTCTCTCTCTCTCTCTCATATAACATGGTCGAAACCGATGGCGCAAACATATAAACTCAATACAAATGCTTACGTTCTTCCCTAATGGTGATGGTGCTGCATGAGTAGTTCTCCGTAACGACAAGGGTGAGGCTATAGTTGGAGGATGTTGGCCTATGTCAAATTTATTGGATGTGGCAACGACTGAAGCAATATGTTTACAGAAAGAACTTATTCTCATTGGAAAAATAGGACGCTCTCTAGTCATCATTGAAACAGATTCGTTGGAGCTATGTCAAGGCTATAGTGGTGTAATCGAAATTTGGAGTCCATACTCATCCATCTTTGCAGATTATTTCCTGACGGCAACAAGAATTGGATCCATCAAAGTTCAACATTGTAGAAGGGAAGAAAACATGGTGGCGCACAAATTAGCTAGATACGCGTATGATTCGAATTTATCATGTTTCTGGGATGATGATCCTCCTGGGTTTATAATCCCTGATGTAATCAATGACGTAACATTGTTGTGAACTCGGAGTAGCAAGTTTTTTACGCGCTCTTTTACTTATCAGGATATCTAAGGGGACTGGAAGATTTTTAATGAGGTCGGCTTACTTGCTTAAATATAGTGTGTTTTATCTTCAAAAAAATCCATAATTCTCTCTCTCATCATCGAATAGCCCCTCTGTATCGAAATATACGATGTTTTAGCTACATTAGTTTTTTTTTAACGTGTTTACTAGTCAAGTTACTTCCTGCGTGACAAGCCTAACTAACGGGTCGGCCGGGGTTTTGATGCGCAAGCGTCAGGTTGTGTAGTCTTAATTTACTGTATTTGTTTGGTTTAAATTTATGAACAAACTCTAAGATCCCTTTGCGAGGCAGTGGCTGGAATCTGCGCATGAAACGACGAAAGGTCATGTGGAGACGGCCGGCATGCACATGCCGCACCCGCACCCGCACCAACGCGACACGAGGACACGACACACTCATCGCGGGCTCGCGGCCGTAAAGGCGCCTTGGATTGACCGGCCTCGCCGTCCAGAGGTACAGAGCACCTAGACGGATCCCCGCCCGAAACGAGCCGGCATCGTGGCCTAGCAGTAGCAGCGCCACGTATCCCATCTGACAAAAACCGGGCAGCGAGCTTTGATTCACTCACGCTACGTTTCTCGACATGATTTTCCATCTCTTCCGCCGGGCGGAAACCTGCCCTACGGCGGACTGATTCTACACGACAAAAGATGTTGCGATCAGGTTCGACTCTTTTCAACGAACAGCTGCTCGCCTGCTCCGGTCCGTTGTTGCATCTCAGCGTCCAGTCCGGGTTTGCGTCACGTCTCAAACTCTCACGTGGACTCGTACCAGATTCCAACTCTTTTCAACGAATAGCTACTCTGGAATCTGGTTCCTAGCGTCGCTGGTTAACCTCACGTCTCAAACTCTCACCCTTAGACAACTGTGCATTCACCGTTCGAAAAAACTACCGTAAGGGCATCTCCAGCCGTCCCCCCAGAGCCCCCCAGGGGGTTTTTTTCGCGGCGGAAGCGGCGAATAGCGCCGCTTCTTCACCACTCGGCCCCCCCAGAGGCCCAAATAGCGCCGTTTCGGCGCTAAATAGCGCCGCTGCACCCAGGCCAAACCCAGCCCGCTGGGTTCGGCATGGGGGGGCGAAACTGCGCGGCCGCGCGCGTGGGCCAGCTCGGTCAGCGACGCGACGGGAAAGTGCGGGAACAGAAGCCACCGCCCGTGACCTCCTTCTCGGCGCCCGCGCCGTCAAAGGCTGCCGGAGTTATGGCGTGGCGGCCGGCCAGTGCATGCACCCCGGTCAAAGGCTGCCGGATTAATGACGGGGCGGCAGCGGTGACACGCGCGGCGCGGCGACTGGCCCGCCAAGCTATAAAAATGGTGCCCGCCCCCTCCCCGTACGCACATTCTCGCCTCCTCCCTCGCCGTTCTTTCTCCATCTTCTCCGTCCTCACCCTCGCCGCAATGGATCGTATCTGGGACGCGTGGCCCGACAGCGACTACGACGACGAGCTGCAGCCAGCGGCGCCGGAGCAACTTCAGCCGCAGCAGGTGGCGCCGGAGCCGCTTCAGCCGCAGCAGGTGGCGCCGGAGCCGCAGCAGGACGAGGCACGAGAAGCACGGCGGGCTGCCCGTCACTGGAGGCGGGAGGTGAGGCGGCAGCCGGTATGGCCCGAGCAGCACGCCGGGCTGCACTCGTTCGAGACGTCGCAGAACGAGGACGCGTACCGCGAGGTTCGCGGCGTCCTCGAGCAGGCGGCGCAGGCGGCGGAGGCGGCCGCCATCCGGGCCTCTCTGGAGTCACACCAGAGGGAGGAGGCGGCGCGAGAGGTGCGCCGGCAGATGGCCGCGCGCGCTGCCTCGGCCGAGCAGGCGGGCATCATCGCCCTCTACGAAGCCGACCGGCGGCAGGTGGCGCTGCAGGGCGAGCGCCGCAGCCGCCCGCCCTCCGAGCAGGCGCGGCTGCACCGGCTGCGCATGCAAGCCTGAGCGGAGCGGGCGGAGCAACGCAGGCTCGCCGCGGCGAGTCAGAGCGAAGCTAGCCCCTCCAACCAGCTGGTGGTGAAGGACCGCCGCGACGAAGCATTGCTAAACATGTGAACGAACTAAACATAGGTACTACTCTACCACCCTAATCAAACAAAGAATCCAAGGTCCACTCGAAGGAGGACTCCGAGTCCACGGTGATCACCTTCGAGGGTCTAGCCTCATCCTCCTTCTTCACCTTCATCGTCGAGGGGCAGCCTCACCATCCTTCTTCTTCCTCTCGAGTTTGCGTCTCTAGAAGAAATCCCTCTTGTACTACACATACGCAGGACTCTCCCGCGAGAACCTCTCCATCGCCTATTCATCGTTCACCCGGGTGTCCTGCTACTCGAGAACAATGTGTTTCTCCCGTTTCGCACGGTGGGTCACCATGTTCACCGGGGGACGATGAACTCTGCATCTTCCCGGGATTCAAAAAGTTGAGCTCCAAACGCAGAACCTCGAACCTCCAACCAGCAATGTAGTAGGCCCGTACGGTGAGCTCCGCCGACTCAAACATGTTGCGCTGGCAGCACACACCGTCGCGCTGGAGCTCACCCGGGTGAAGGACCGCCGCGACGAGGACACCGCTGAAGATGACGACGCGTAGGGGTAGTCGCCGCGTAGATCGAAAATAAGTTTAGTTTAAATTTCCGTCGATGTTTTTAGTTTGAATTTCCGTCGAATATGTACGCAATTTGCTTTAAATCAATAAATTTCGCCTAGCTTTTCAAATTGCGTTGTTTCGGGCCGATTCTTGGGCTCGGGACGCGACTGGGAGCGCTGCCCCCCAGGTTCCAGAATAGCGCCGTTTGGCGCCGCGGCGGCCCCAAAACGGCGGCGTTTTGGGCCCTAGGGGGCGCAACGGCTGGAGATGCCCTAAGAGTATCTTCCAATAGGCGTACTGTACAAAATAGAGCACAAAAAACTGTTTGATGTAAAATATAGTACGCCACCAAAATGGTGGTTCTACAACACCAAAAACATCAACTCCAACAGATGATGTATGAAAAACATCCAAAATTTTGATTCGAGCTACAATTTATACGAAATACTGTACATCCAAACATTTGATAAGAACTAAGCATTGCTAAACATGTGAACGAACTAAACATAGGTACTACTCTACCACCCTAATCAAACAAAGAATCCAAGGTCCACTCGAAGGAGGACTCCGAGTCCACGGTGATCACCTTCGAGGGTCTAGCCTCATCCTCCTTCTTCACCTTCATCGTCGAGGGGCAGCCTCACCATCCTTCTTCTTCCTCTCGAGTTTGCGTCTCTAGAAGAAATCCCTCTTGTACTACACATACGCAGGACTCTCCCGCGAGAACCTCTCCATCGCCTATTCATCGTTCACCCGGGTGTCCTGCTACTCGAGAACAATGTGTTTCTCCCGTTTCGCACGGTGGGTCACCATGTTCACCGGGGGACGATGAACTCTGCATCTTCCCGGGATTCAAAAAGTTGAGCTCCAAACGCAGAACCTCGAACCTCCAACCAGCAATGTAGTAGGCCCGTACGGTGAGCTCCGCCGACTCAAACATGTTGCGCTGGCAGCACACACCGTCGCGCTGGAGCTCGGCGGCGTAGCAGTCGGATTCCCACATGCGAACACCCTTGAAGTTGATCCTCCTCTTCTTCGACCTCGGTACCATGGTGTGGCAGCAGCGCGGACATGACGGTCAAGGGGAGAAGGTTGAATTACTCTAGCGATGCCGAACGAAATCAGCCAAATTGGCGTCGGCGACCAGAGGGGGGGAATGTCTGAGTGTGGGATGGGAATGTTCCGTGTGGCAGCCACACGCTACCGCCGTTTTTGTTTTCGGACACGTACCCGAGTGATATATATTTAGATCATCAATGCCCTATTTTATATCACGGTGTATTTTTTTTCCTTTCAATTTTACATCAACGGCAGCTCTTGGTGGGCGTCTTTTGCCCCTAGGTTGACTCTTACTTCATCTGGTCCATAATACTAGTGTGGACTAGGTATGTGTATATAATCACATTTTAGAGTGTAAATTAACTAATTTTGGTCTGTATCTAGTTCACGTATAAATATCTAAAACATCTTATAATTTGGAAAGGAGGTCACCCTATTGGAGATGCTCTGCATACGGCGTATACTCGATCGCTGGAGGACAAATGCAGCCGGTCGCAGTTGTTGAGGTGCTGCAGCATTTGCACGGAGTGCGCTTTTTCCATAAGAGAAATTCCGATTGCTTTGGTAGTACAAGTCACTATCGTGACCTACTTTCCTTCACCAAAATAAGGTGCGGACATCGTTGTCTGCCAACTACAATATCACATCCAATCGAGCATGAGAAATTTGTCAAAACACTATACGCCAACGGACTAGATTTAGCAGGAAAAATCAACTATGCCCGGTCAAGAACCCCCAGTCAATTTTAACCAAGAAAAATAGCATGCATATACTCCATCCGTCTCAAATTAATTGTCGCAAAGTTTGTCAAAAGTGCACGCATCTAGACATAGTTTAGTGTTAGATACATCCACTTTTGTTAAACTTTATGACAATTAATTTGAGACGGAGGGAGTATTTCTCTCTTGGCTACAGCTCCTATTTGCACGCTTATAGCCTGAACCACATAGCAGAGACGACTAACTACTCCCTCCGTCTCATATTAACTGTCTCAAAGTTGAACAAAAGTGGATGTATCTAACATGTTTTAGTGTTAGATACATCAATTTTTGTCCAGCTTTGAGACAATTAATATGAGACGGAGGGAGTACATATATTTTGATCTTTGGGGAAAAAGACAGCGGAAATCATGCAACTGTATGTTCAGAGTTCACTGATGCATAGCAAGTTATAGCATCTACAGTAAGATCTAAATTCCAATCACCACTAGAGATAAAGGTTTAGTTCCCCATAACTTGAGTACCACAACCGCAATCGTGAATGCCAATGTGCATACCTGGAAGGCTGTAAAAGACCAACTTATGTGGAATCAATCAGTCAGTAGGGTACACCACAAATTATCCCCGGAGATTCTCTTCACATGTGTCAATTAAACAGTAGACACTTCATGTCGATTCAAAATCATTCTCACCTATCCTAAACCCTATGTTCCGAATTATATGATGTTTTGGATATTTCAATATGGACTACAAACAGACTGAAATTAGTGAACCGGCACACAGACACATAGTGGAATGAGTGAAACCATACATCAAAACACGTCTAGATACATGCAATTCAGAAGAAAAAACCAGTAAAAGAACTAGTAAACCCTAAGTTAAGCAAAATTGCTGCCAACACACTGATGCCACCATTCAGTTACCGAGGGAAATGCAAATAGCTAGGAAAATACTGAAATGCAAGTCGCAGTGGTATACTGCAATTTAATTTCAGCAATCATCTTTGACACGTTGTTGTGACTGGTTTAGGTGTTAGGTATATGCTTACAACTTATAATGTTGGTTAGGACAAGAAAATGCATACACATAGAGCACAATCTAAATAAGATTGCAGATGCCAGATGAGCGAATGACCAGGCAAGAAAGATAAAAACTTTATTCTATGATCAACTAAGCATGTCAGCTCATCACACCAGAACACCAAACCAACTGAACAAAATGTTTCAAGCCTCACCAATTATTACCAACCGACTCATCATCTACAAGTTCCTTGGCATGTCCAAGAAGCAGCAAACGAGGCTTGGGCGATGCACGGCGCAAGCAAGCGTGCATCCGACTTGCTTACCCTCTCATATACCCAAATTACTTGGCTTCTCCATCCCTCACCTCGCTAACATTAGCAGCAATGACATCGCCCTCAGCTATCAATCTCTCCTTCGCGTCTGAAACAGAAGCGGCCGGCTTATCCGACTTCTGCGCACCAGTGATCCTCGCCAGTAGCACGAAAGACATCCCACCGAGCACGTTGTTCATGCACCGGAGAGCAATGACGGACACCTTGAACACCGGGGCTGGTGCAATATTGCCAAGAAGGTACTCAACCCCATTCAGGGTCTGATACCGCAGGTTGCTGCTGACGCCCATGTGGAGCGCCCAGGTACCGGCGTTGAGCAGAGTGGGTGGCGCCTTGTTGGGAGTCTCGAAGGCAGGATCCATGCGCTTCCTCATGGCGATGAGCCCGTTGGAGATCGCAGTGCCCATGAGCCCAGCCGCGAACCCTACTGCCGCAAAAGTGGTGCCCTTGGACACGAGTGTCGCGACGCGAGAGCCGAGGGAGTACGCACCAGGCTCGAACATGTGGCTGGGGAGGGAAGAGAGGGCAGCGGACGCCGCGGCAGAGACTCCGGCGGTGGGGGCGAGCATGTACATGAGGACGAAGTTGAGGATGGATCCGACGACGAGGGTGGAGAAGACGAAGTCGAGCTCGTTGAGGCCGAAGTTGGGGCGGGACGCCATGTCGCCGAGTACGCAGGCGGTGACGCCGACGAGCTCCTCCATGAGGACCTTGAACGGGAACTGGGGATCCGCGGCAACGCGGGCCGCCCACCCGGCGAGGAACATGCCAAGGATGCCGCCGCGGCCGCCATCGCCTCCGGAGTCCGCCGCATCGCCAGATCCGCTGCTGCCGCCGCCGTAGGAGCGCGGTGGAGGAGGCAGCTTCCCTCCTGGGCCGGACGGGCAGGGGGAGTGGAGCTTGAGGAGTGAGGACGAGGAGGCGGAGAGTGGGGAGAAGGTGAGGTTAGCGGTGGGCGCGGCGCGCAGTGGGGCGAGGCGGGCGGAGTTATCGAGGTGGGTGGACGGGAGGAACTTGGCGGCGGCGAAGGCCGTGGAGGCGGCCATGGCGATCGGGCGGGGAGAGGGTTGGTGTCCTCGTCCGCGGCAGGTGAAGATGGCGAGCGGTACGGCGGCGGTGGCGGCGGCGTCGGTGAGGGGCGAGATGCGGAAGGGTTTTGGGGGTTGGTGGTGATGTGATTCGGTGGGGGTGGGTGCCCGGCGCAATATGTATACGTGTGCCGCGACAGCGCGACACCGGACACCTGACCTACAGCCGCAGTGAGGCCGCTCGGGGAGGGAAAAAAAAAGGCTCGGGGCTGGCGTGTCGTGGTCGCGCACAGTGCGGACCTGGAATTGTAGTGCCCGCGGCCTGCCGCTGCCTAGCACGATTTCTCGGAATGTCTATTTGTTTCCTTCTTTCAGAATTCGTCGGAGCTAAATTTCCTCCGCATAATCATCGCTGGCCTATAAGGAAAATTCACCTCTACTCGCTCTATTCCTAAGGCCCATTTTGTTTCAAGTATATTTCTGGGCATTAGCGGGATAAAACCGGACCATCCCGAAATCGCAGAAAAAGCTAGACGAGTCGTCTGTTTCGTAGATATTAGCCGGGTTGATCCCCAGTTTTCTTGAAAAAACCTCGAGACGCTAGCGTATTTCTAACCACGACTTTGACCTTGCGTTTAATCCCCACGACGCGTCGTGGGAAATGGAGGAAGGCACGAACGCCGACGGTCGTCGCCTCCTCCATCTTCGGGCGATCTAGTCGTTTCTCCGGTAAGTTTCTCCTATCTCAGGTAACTTATGATAGACAAATCTTGAGGAGAACACTTTTCTTTTCTTGTGTAGGACAGTTCTTGGATGATGTGAGGTGGATCTCTTTGTTGCCAAGTTTATCGCTTTATTAGTTGGTCATGTGGAATCTTAAACAATACAATTATTTAAAATTTCATTGCCAGCAAAGTAGTACAACCTTTTCTTTAAAGCATAGCACTGCGCCTTATCGCAGTTGAGAAAATTGCAAAAATGATGCTAGTACAAAACAGAAGTTTCACTAATACAACTTATTCTTTAAAGCACAGCTTTGTATTTCTTGTATGTAGTATAAGGAAGTTTCACTAGTACTACTTCATGGAAATTTAATATACATAATTTTCCCTTCTTGTTAATGAGTACAAAACAGCGATAATCAGCTAGTGCACTCCAAGTTGTTACAACATATATCTTGTTATAAAAAGTTCCTACTTCTGTCATATACTCATATCTATTGTAATTTTCTTTCTATTTTTCTGTAATATTCAGTTTAGTTCCTATTATGAATTAGTGAAGCTCTCGTCTTTCTAATTACTAATCATGTGTAGATCTTTATCCTACACCTACCATACTTAGCTATTGCTCAAATTGGACATTTTATCTGATAACTCTTCCATCCATGACCGAGACAATCTCATCAGAGTGAGAGATACTTCTAGATACTATCCCTGTTTGGTACTTGTCCCAAAAATATGTGTGGCCGATCAGTATGTAGTATAAAGATGGCTTTTTTTTATTTTCAAGCGATGTATGACCTGTTTTAATTTGACTGGTGTGAATAGTGCTATCAGTAATAGATGAACTTTAGATTTTGAATTAATAAATTAACAACAATTCGAACCAGTCCCTTAATCTCAAGTTTGTGTCAAATTTCAGTTTAAAATTCTGTGACAATCTTCAAGCAATGTTACATGAACTAGTGTTTAAATTTCAATTTAAAACTCTGCTACTGAAACTAGATTATATAGCAGCCTTGGTCATTGCCTAAAATATATTGATGATTTTGTTTTCTTCCAAATATGCAGGAAACAACTATCTTACCGACAACTACTTGGTTTCTCCTATCTGGACTTCTCTATGGTGAGCTAATTCTGATGGTGGTAAATTTTCTACTATGTGAAACATCGAATGATGCACTCGTGTGTTGGGTTGCTGTTGTGGTGCTTTGAAATCTAATAAGCTCTTGTCTTGAACTGTTGTCTTTCAAAATTTTCATACTTTTTACTAATTTGTTTCTTGCGTAGTAAAACTTCTATACTCAGCTATTTAAAAGGTTTAAAAACATATGTAAAATCTTCCTTTATGCTCAAAATTTGTCCAAAGGCAGGAGGAATAGATGTCTGGTGAAATGTCAACTAAGCTCTTCCTTTAGGGTCCAAAAAGTGATCATCATTTTAAGGGACAACAAAAAGGTTGTAGTACTGTTTAAGTTGACCAGAAATTGTAGGAGGCTACCTAGTTAATAGAGAGATACATCTAGGACCCACTCGGTGAAATATTATCGGTAAATAAGTTTGCGCAGACAAAGATATGACATTAGTCATCGTGATACTATGACACGGTAACGAGTAAAAGGAATCATACCAGGTATCGAGAATAATGTGATATGGTGATTAAAGATTTTAATCGCATATTTATCATTCATCTCGTCTCGAGGTATTGATTGGTATCGTGAAGTAATACGAACTTACTTAACAACCAACACGTTCAGCACTTTTCTTCGTATAACTCGTTGGATCAATATGGACGTCCACAGTCCCGATGTTGATTACGTATTAGAAAAATGGTTTTCTAATCATGTCTACTAGTTATCGAACCTGTAGGGGTCACACACTTAAGGCGTCAAAGTCTGTTGTTTGCATTGGTTGGTCCGGAGGAGAGATGGTATCATTCGGGTAATTCCGACCTTATAAAATTAATATTCAAGAGAGATTGCAGAGGACATGGGATGTCCCGGGATATTGGAAAAATGTTTATGACATCAATCATTAATGGTGTATGTCGTTACGATATCACAGAAACAAGTTCGGTGTCAGTCAGAGTCATTTCGAAGAAGTTACTATGAGAGAGAAATACTTTGCACGCCTTACGGAGCTAGTGCAAAGGGGTGAGATGTCTAGGATATGTTATAATATATTTATAACATTGTTAGATAGAGTCGATGATTTTATCTATACGGATTATATGGTTCTGGATGAATTTCAGAGGACTTTCCATGGAGGGGGAGTGCGAGAGAGGCACAATTTTCCTCCTATGATCGAACCCAATTTTGGGGAGCTACCAGGTGGGCCCCATGGCCTCACATTGCGCACCACCATCCCGTGGAATTTCCCCTGGTTTATTTGATAAATAAATGAGGTGGAAAATAGGGAAAGGGGGGAGGGGGAGTTGGACTCCATCTATGAGTCCAATACGAATTCCCCTAGGGGACTTGGTGCAACCGAGGGGAGGGGACCCCCCCAAGGTAAATGCCCCCCTTCTTCGCACAAAATAATCTCGTCCCTCCCTCATTGTGAGGAGATCTAATTGGCCTCCGGGCTTCTCTCTTTCTCTCTAGATTAGAGACACTAATGTCCCTCTAATTGAATTAGAGTCTCTAATTAGAATCTCTCTAATTGGATTAGAGCTTCTGATTAGAGACCCTCTAATTGGCTTAGGACTTCTTTTAATTGGGAAAGTATGATAATCTCTCGATTATACCTAACCCTAATCTCTCGTCCTCTCTTTCCCATTGATACGTCATAAACGTATCCATACTTTCTGATGTTCCATGTTGTTTTCATGCCATTTGCAACATGTTTGCTATACACTTTATGTCATTTTTATCGATTTTCTGGGACTAACCTATTGACAAGATGCCATAGAGCGAGTCATGTTTTCTGCTATTTTTGGTTTTGGAAAAGTTGGTCTGGAAATATTCTCGGAATTGGTCGATTCAAAAACCGGGGGTCTTAGAAACCTGTCGCGTACACGGAGTCCGGAGGAGACCCAGAGGGGGACCACAGGGGCCCCACACCATAGGGCGGCGCCCCCCCGGCCGCGCCATGGGTGGTGTGGGCCCCCTGGCTGCCCACCAACGTTGCCCTTTCGCCTATTTATACCCCACGGGAGGTTAACCCTAAAAACATAGCCTTTTTTCACGAAAAACATCTAAGGCCACCGTCATTTTCAACCTTAGTTCGGGAGGGTTCTGGAGCTCTTCCCGGCACCCTGCCGGGAGGGGGAATCATCACCGGAGGGCTCTACACCACCATGCCCGCCTCTGGAATGATGGGTGAGTACTTCATCCTTGGACTACGGGTCCATAGCAGTATCTAGATGGTTGTTCTCTCCTCTTTATGCCTCATGTTTAGATCGTGCGAGCTTCCCTACATGATCAAGATCATCTTATTGTAATGTTACATGTTATGTTTGCTGGGATCTGATGAATATTGAATGCTATGTCTCTTGATTATCAATCTATCATGTTCTTTTCATGTGTATGTTATTTATGATCTTGCATGCTCTCCGTTGTTAGTAGATGCTCTGGCCAAGTAGATGCTAGTAACTCCAAGAGGGAGTATTTATGCTCGATAGTGGGTTCATGAATCCCTTTCACTCACGCTCGTGTGACAGAAACTTAAATGGGTGGGGGATGTGTTGTTTCCATTAGGGAGAAAACAACGATGCTTACCTTGTTTACATTGTTTACATTACACACTTTGCTTACTGTGATTATTTGTTGCTTGCAACTTAATACCCAAGGATTGCTCGGATGGAATTCTGAGGGTGGATTATTAGCCATAGATGCAGTTGGATGACGGTCTATGTATCTTGTTGTAATGCCCGCATGAATGACATAGTAATCATCATGTCATGCATATGCACTACGGTGCAGCCTTTATATCTCTCAATTGCCCGGCTGTAATTTGTTCACCACACATGTTATTTATCTTCTATGGAGATACGTCACTAGTGAACTATGGACCCCGGTCCATTTTCATCATACCGATAATACAACCACTACAATTTCTATTTTCATACTACTTTTACTATTTTACTACTGTCATCACTGTTCTCTTTCATCTACTGCAAACAATTATTATTTCCCACACGGTACGTTTGACCTCTTTGTGTTCAGCAAAACCGGTGAGATTGACAACCTCACTGCTTTGTTGGGGCAAAGTGATTTGATTGTGTTGTGTAGGTTCCACGTTGCTTCTGAACCGGTAGTGCACCCTACCATCTCAGCTGCATCAACCTTCAGAAGTTGCTTTTTTATCCTACTAGTCGATTCAACCATGGTTTCGTTATGAGGGAAACTTGCTACTGCACTCTTCATACCTTTCTCTTGGGGTCTCCCAACGAACATGTGTTCACACGCATCAAGCACTTTTCTGGCGCCGTTGCCGGGGAGAAAGAGGATTTCTGCAAGGGGAGTCACTCACTTCCAGTCTCTTTACTTTGTTTTAGTTTTGCTTAGTTTATTTTATTTTGTCTTGTTTGCTTCTCTTTATCAAAAACACAAATTAATTAGTTCTTATTCTAGTTGTTATTTTTATCTTGTTTTTAATCTTGCTAAAATGAGTACTCCTGAGAACACTAAGTTGTGTGACATCACTAGCACAAACAACAATTATTTCATTAGCACACCTATTGCTCCACCTACTCCTACTGCTGATTTTTATGAGATAAAGCCTACCTTGTTAAATCTTGTTATGAGAGAGCAATTTTCTGGTGTTAGTACTGATGATGCTGCTGCCCATCTTAATAATTTTGTTGAACTATGTGAGATGCAAAAATATAAATATGTAGATGGAGATATTATTAAACTGAAATTGTTTTCTTTCTCTTTGAGAGGAAGAGCTAAAGAATGGTTGCTATCTTTGCCTAGAAATAGTATTGATTCTTGGACTAAATGTAAAGATGCTTTCATTAGAAAATATTATCCTGCTGCTAAGATTATATCTTTAAGAAGTAGAATTATGAATTTTAAGCAACTTGATAATGAGCATGTTGCTAAATCTTGGGAAAGAATGAAATCTTTAGTAAAGAATTTGTTGGGAATATGCCCTAGAGGCAATCATGTATGATGTAATTCCTAGTGTATTCATAAAGTTATTAAGTTGTCCTTGTTTTGAACATCTGCTATATATCATTGAATATGTGATTCGATTGTGGAACTATGTATTCATGTTGTTCATGCTAAATTGTCCTTGGTCATTAAGGTTGTGCTAGATACGCAACCTAGACTAATGTGAGAGTTGGTTGATGACTCTGTTCCACTTGTCATGGGCATGGTGATGCCATTCCAACTTTCACAGACTCGGCTAAAGAGTTTAGCAAGTCGGACTGACCCATATTGAGATGCAACGAGTTTAAGTCGTCATTTGCATGTCTCAATCAATGTAATCCTTAGACATGAGGTTGTCGCACAATCCGAGTTATGGATCACTGACTTAGGTTCTGTCAAACGCTATTTTGTGACAAGGCAGTTATAAAGGCAGAGTTCGGGTCGAATGAGAAGCAAGCTCGAGTGATATGATTTCGGAAGCATGGCCATGCGCGGCTCGGTTAAGTGTTAACCGGGTTTATTGACTAAGAGTTAATCAGATGAATCATATATCACGGACCGAGAAGAGAGTTGAGCTATTTAAGGGATGTCGATAATTCGCCTATAGTTTGACAAGATATATCGTGAGGCGAAAGGGACTCAGATGAAAGTCACATTGGAAGGTATATCGTCATGACTCTATTGAACTTGGGAGTCGGCACGTTCTGCTAGGAGCCGCTACCGGTTGATCGATTGGGAGTCGGACTCCAATCGTGTCCAAGTCGTCTGCATGGTCGCACACTTAAGAGCAGGAGCAAGTATATTGGTCGGGTTGGACCCGAACCGGAAATGGACTGAATTAGTGAGTTGAACTCACAAAGGGAATGGGCCACAAGCGTCGTGGAGCCCACTTCCACTCGCTATATAAAGACAGGCGCAGGTTGCCCAACGGGCACAAGTTTCCACTCCCATGCGTTGGGAATCCTATCCCCACTCAGTCCAGCCGCCGCACCGGACCTAGCAGTCCGCCGCCGGAGCTCCTCCTCATACGTGTGGATACCGGCAGAGGTGTTGTACGATCAGCACTTCGACGATCGCGGGATTGAATCAGCTGGACCGGATCGTGGGACTACACTGCATCGACGTGCTTCTTCGATAATCCGCACCTGCGCGTCTAGTGGTAATCCTCATGGCCTTCTACCTCGGCTAGATCTTGGGGCGCCGCGTAGATTTTTTTTGTTTATCTCTACGCGTTCCAACAGAATTGTCCCACTCATGGATTAACTACTTGGATGATCATCCAAACCTTTTATGCAGGTCTGAATTTTTCTTCAAGAAACCTTCTAGATTTGGCTGCTAGAGTAACCTTTATGTCCATGACTTTGGGGGCAGCAACAAAGCTTCTTGATGATATGATGGTAAATTATTCTTAATGACACACCGAGAGGGGTCCAACAGGTAAGAAGGTAAATTCTGTTGAAGAAACCTCCTCTTTGAGTGCTAGACTTGATGCTATTATGTCTATGCTTGTGAATGTCCATGCTCCTATTGATCCAAACAATGATCCTTTAGCCTCTTTGGTTGCTCAAGAAGAGCATGTTGATGTGAACTTCATTAAAAATAATAATTTCAACAACAATGCTTATAGGAATAATTTTGGTAGCAACAATTATAGGCCATATCCTCCCAATAATAATAGTGGTTATGTCAATTCTTATGGTAATTCCTACAACAACAATAAAAGTGTACCCTATGATCTTGAGAACATGCTTAAGAATTTTATTAGTACACAAACTGCTTTTAATAAATCCGTTGAGGATAAGTTTGGCAAAATTGCTGTTCTTTCTTTTAAAGTTGATAGCCTTGCTCTTGATGTTGATTTTATGAAATTAAAGGTTATGCCTCATGATGTTAAAGAAAGCAAAACTTTGAATGTCATTCAAATTCGAACTGATGACAATGTTAGGATGTTAGCTGAATTGCATGCTAGATGGGAGAAAGAAGATGAAATAGCTAGAAGGAATAATATAGCTAATGTTTGCACCATTACCACCACTAGTAAAAATGAAGCTTCTCATTCTAGTAAACCTTCTACTATTAATGGTAAAGTAATTGGTGTTGGCAATACTCCCATTTTTGCTGAAACTGTTCCTGATGAAAGTGCTAAAATTTTCTAAACATGGGGGACAATGGTCCCATTACCTTTGATAAAAAATGATCTTGACTTTGATGATTGCAACATATATGAAGTAATTAAGTTCCTACAAAAGCTTGCTAGTTGTCCTTATGCTAGTGCTATGAATATGGCTGTCACAAAACATATTACAAATGCTCTCATACAAATTAGAGAAGATGAATTAAGATGTGAAACCTCTATCCCTAGGAAATTAGATGATGGTTGGGAACCCATCATTAAAATGAAGGTGGATGATTTTGATTTTAATTCTCTATGTGATCTTGGTGCTATTATCTCCGTTATCCCTAAGAGACTTTATGATATGCTTGATTTGCCACCTTTGGAGCACTGTTATTTGGATATACGTCCTATTGATAATGTTAGAAACAAACCTTTGAGAGAGTTGATGATGTTCTTATTATGGTTAATAATAACCTTGTCCCCGTTGATTTTATTGTTATGAATATTGAATGCAATGCTTCTTGTCCTATTGTTTTGGGAAGACCTTTTCTTAAAACCGTTGGTGTTGTTATTGATATGAAACAGGGGAATATTAAATATCAATTCCCACTCAAGAAAGGTATGGAACACTTCCCTAGGAAGAGAATGAAGTTTCCTTTTGATTCTATAATTCTAACAAAATACAATTTGGATGCTTCTTCACTTGAAAACACTTGATTCCATTTTTCGTGGCCTGGCTAAAAGGCGTTAAAGAAAAGCACTTCTTGGGAGATAACCCATGGATTTATTTTTGCTTTGTTTTTCTCTGTTTTCTTTGAGTCAAGGTGTTGTATACTTATGTAGAAACTCCCTTGTATATTTTTTTTCATGTATTAGTTGTGCCAAGTAAAGTTTCTAGCGAAAAGTTGTGTTAGTTTTGGATTTCTGCGCTAGAAACAGATTTTGCTGTTCACCGTAAAAAATTGTATAATTCACAGAAAAATCAAAATGACCTGAATTTTTTTGTTCTTATTCCTCAGATAATTAAAAAAAAAATTGCTCTATACATTTTTCGATCTTAGCAACTTAAGTGCCCAAAAAAAAAATTCTTCACAGACTGTTCTGGTTTTGACAGATTCTGCTTTTTGCTTCCATTCTCTCTTTTACTATGTCGAGTGGATTTCTTTGCTCCACGAAACGTCAATGGCTGTAGCTAATGTTTAAAAGTATAAATAATGCGTGTGTCCTTGAAGAACATATGAATTTTTAATTGTGCACTAACCCTCGAATGCGAATTACATTGAGTGTGGTGTGAAGGAAGTTTTCAAGGGTCAAGAGAAGAAGGTGATATAAGGTGATCAAGAAGAGTGCAAATCCAAATCTTGGGAATACCCCCTTGGTTCATCCCAGCAAATTCTATGAAGACTCAAGCGTCTAAGCTTGGGGATTCCCAAGGCATCCCCTTTTTCATCAACAATTTATCAGGTCACTTCTAGTGAAACTATATTTTTATTCGGTCGCATCATATGAATTTTATTTTGAGCATATGTTTGTTTTCATTTTATTTTATTTTGTTTTACTTGCTGAAATAATATTGTTGGAACCTAGCATTCCTTGTTTGGGAGATAGACACGCTCCGCTTTTTCATTTGAATACTCGTTATGCTCGTATTCTTAGTTTTTCTTCTAGTTATTGCAAAATTCCCTTTTAGCTCCTATTTTTTATGCATATCTTATTCAGAGCTGTTAGTTTTAGTAGAGTTATGTTAGTACTGGTGGGAAATAGAAAATGCTGCATGTGGTAAAATTTATAACGGTGCAAAAAGAAGCTTGTATAGACTGTGGCTAGACTTTTTCATGACATGGTAGATGTTATTTTTAATTCTATGGTTAGTGGTTGTTATTGTAGCATGAATTTTCTCAAATAGCTGAGAATGTTTAATGTGCCATTGAAAGAATGATGAGTTGTTTTTATCACATTGAAGCATAAATTTGTGGTGTTATCCTTTGAATGTTTTATTTGGTTGACTTGGCGCATGCTTACACCATGTTTATGACTACAAACCAGTCACCTATAGCCTCTATGATCATTTTTTTTACTTTTAATACCACATATGATTTGATTAATAATGTTTTTGTCGCTATGCATGATTATGGCCATTATGCTCTCTTAATTTGTCGCTCCTAGTCTTTGCTAGCCTCCACATGTACTGAGTATGAGCTCTACTCGTGCATCCAACTCCCAAAAACCAAAGTATGCCAAATGTGTCCATCATACCTACCTACATGTGGTATTTAACCGCCACTCCAAAGTATATTGCTCATGTGTTACCTTTTAAAGCTTCAAAATTACTCCTGTTTTGTGCTACTGTTTTAGCTCATGAGGACGTGAATAGAGAATCTTTATCTCACTTGTTGATTGGACTTCACACCTTGGACTAGTGGCTTCATCCGCTTATCCAATTGCTAGAAAAGCTGGCAGTGGGTGCCCAACCCCAAACTTAATACAACAAATTCTCTTCACTATTTTCGCCCCTGATTTATCAGTCAAAGCATACTTGTGTAAACAAAAGAGAAAGAGGGATGACCTTCTACCCAGTTGCGTCCTTCTATGGGAGCTGCTCTTGTGAAGTCTAGTTGGCTTCTGACGTACTGTATTTTTTGTTTACCATTCGTTGACATAAGAATACACACATCTCTAAAAAAATGTTTTCAATACCTATGTTTAACAAAATAAAAAGCTCTAGCACATGAGTGATCCCTGCTTCCCTCTACGAAGGTCCTTTGTTTTACTTTTATGTTGAGTCTTCATCTTCTAACTTTATGCACAATTGAGAGAGCATAGTTGCCATTACGAGTTTAATGTGCATTTGTCCTAGAAACATTATTAATTGATTCATGATGTGTTATTATTTGCTCTCAAATTATTTGTTCTAGTCATCCTCTTAAACTTTGAAGGTGTTCTGGCATTTATGTTTTGCCCCACTCTTAAGGACAAGCGAAATATCACTTTGCTATGTTTTTTTGATGCTAGAAACAAATGTATAACTTTCAAATGCATTATTATTCATGATCTTCTATGTGTGTTACTTTTCATGATGCAAAGTGATTGCTAAGTTTCATTATTAAAATTATATCTACCATGCTTGTGTTTAAAGTACTATGATATCAAATTACATATGCGTTTACAATTTTGATGATCAAGTTTATGTTGGTAGCATGTCACCTCAGAAATTATTTGTTTTGTCGTTTACCTACTCGAGGAAAAGCAAGAACCAAGCTTGGGAATGTTGATACGTCATAAACGTATCCATAACTTCTGGTGTTCCATGTTGTTTTCATGCCATTTGCTACATGTTTGCTATACACTTTATGTCATTTTATAGATTTTCTAGGACAAACATATTAACAAGATGCCACACAGCCAGTTCCTGTTTTCTGCTGTTTTTGGTTTAAGAAAAGTTGTTTTTGAAATATTCTTGGAATTGGACGATTTAAAAACCGGGGGTCTTAGAAATCTGTCGCGCACACAGAGTCCGGAGGAGACCCGTAGGGGGGCACATGGGCTCCACACCATAGGGCGGCGTCCACTGGCCGCACCATGGGGTGGTGTGGGCCCCCTGGCCGCCCACCGATGTTGCCCTTTCGCCTATTTATACCCCACGGGAGGTTAACCTTGAAACAGAGCCTTTTTCCATGAAAAACATCTGAGGCCGCCGTCATCGTCAACCTTAGTTCGGGAGGGTTCTGGAGCTCTTCCTTGCACCCTACCAGGAGGAGGAATCATCACTCGAGGGCTCTACACCACCATGCCCGCCTCTGGAATGATGCGTGAGTAGTTCATCCCTGTACTACGGGTCCATAGCGGTAGCTAGATGGTTGTTATCTCCACTTTATGCCTCATGTTTAGATCTTGTGAGCTACCCTACATGATCAATATCATATTATTGTAATTCTGCATGTTGTGTTTGCTGGGATCCGATGAATATTGAATGATATGTCCAATAATTATCAATCTATCATGTTCTTTTCATGTGTATGTTATTTATGATCTTGCATGCTCTCCTTTGTTAGTAGATGCTCTGGCCAAGTAGATGATAGTATCTCCAAGAGGGAATATTTATGCTCGATAGTGGGTTCGTGCCTCCCTTTCACTCACGCTCGAGTGATAGAAACGTAAACGGGTGGGGGATGTGTTGTTGCCATTAGGGAGAAAACAACGATGTTTACCTTGTTTACATTACACACTTTGCTTACTTCGGTTATCTGTTTCTTGCAACTTAATGCCCAAGCTGAGGGTGGATTATTAGTCATAGATGCAGTTGGATGACGATCTATGTATCTTGTTGTAATGCCCGCATGAATCACATAGTAATCATCATGTCATGCATATGCACTATGGTGTAGCCTTTATATCTGTCAATGGCCCAGCTGTAATTTGTTCACCACATATGTCATTTATCTTCTATGGAGAGACACCACTAGTGAACTGTGGGGCCCGGTCCATTTTCATCATAATGATAATACAACCACTGCAATCTCTGTTTTCATACTGCTGCTACTGTTTCACTACTGCCATTACTGTTCTCTTTCATCTAGTGCAAACAATTATTATTTTCCACATGGTACGTTTAACTTCTTTGTGTTCAGCAAAACCGGTGAGATTGACAACCCCAATGCTTCGTTGGGGCGAAGTGATTTGATTGTGTTGTGTAGGTTCCATGTTGCTTCTGAACCGGTAGTGCGCCATGCCACCTCAGCTGCATCAACCTTCAGAAGTTGCTTCTTTCTCCTACCGGTCGATTCAACCTTGGTTTCGTTTCGAGGGAAACTTGCCGCTGCACTCTTCATATCTTCCTCTAGGGGTCTCCTAACGAACGTGTGTTCACACGCATCACCCATGTGTTGGGATCTCTCCACTTAGATGTTAATCTACGGTGCCTAGTCTTGGACGGCAAAGAGCTGCAGGATTTTGACGGACTATGTGTGCGAACTCTCAGAGGGGTAACACGTGATACCCTCACTCTAGTGGATCCAAAAGGTGGGATACATGTAATTGATACGTCTCAAATGTATCTATAATTTCTGATGTTGCATGATTAATATTATGTGATTTTCTACATGTTTTCTATACACTATACATCATTTTTATGGATTTCCTGGGACTAACCTATTAACAAGATGACACAACGCCAGTTCCTGTTTTCTGCTGTTTTTGGTTTCAGAAAAGTTGTTCTGGAAATATTCTCGGAATTGTACAAAACAAAATCCCATTGTCCTATTTTTCTGTCACGTACACGGAGACCGGAGGAGACACAGATGGTGACCACAGGGTGGCCACACCATAGGGCGGCGCGGCCCCCCTTGGTCGCGCCACCAAGTGGTGTCGGGCCCCTGGCCACCCACTGACATCTCCCTTTCGCCTATTTATACTCCCTCTCGGGAAAACCCTAAATACCCGAGCCTCCATCCATGAAAAGTTCCGCAGCCACCGTCATCGTCAACCCTAGTTCGGGAGGGTTCTGAAGCTCTCCCCGGCACCCTGTCGGGAGGGGAAATCATCACCGGAGGGCTCTACATCACCATGTCTGCCTCTGGAGTGATGCATGATTAGTTCATCCTTGGACTACGGGTCCATAACGGTAGCTAGATGGTTGTCTTCTCCTCTTTATGCCACCATGTTTAGATCTTGTGAGCTGCCTAACATGATCAAGATCATCTATTTGTAATGCTATGTGTTGTGTTTGCTAGGATCCGATGAATATTGGATGCTATGTCAAGTTGATTATAGATCTATCTTTTATATGTTATTTGTGATCTTGCATGCTCTCCATTACTAGTAGATGCTCTGGCCAAGTTGATGCTTGTAACTCCAAGAGGGAGTATTGATGCTCGATAGTGGGTTCATGCCTCCCTTATATCTGTGCTCGAGTAACAGAAACGTGACGGATGGGGGATGTGTTGTTGCCATTCAGGAGAAAACAACAATGCTTTGTCTAAGTATAATTATATTATTTACATTATGCACTTTACTCGATGCAATAATCTGTTGCTTGCAACTTAATACCCAAAGTCTGCTTGGATTATGTTTTGAGGGTGGATTATTAGTCATACATGCAGTTGGATTACGGTCTATGTATCATGTTGTAATGCCCAAATAAATCTCATATTATCATCGTGCCTTGCATATGCACTACGGTCTGGCCTCTATCTCCGTCTAATGCCCAACAGTAATTTGTTTACCCAGCATGTTATCTATCTGTTTTGGAGAGACACGACTAGTGAACTGTGGAGCCCGGTCCATTCATTTACACTGATAATACAACCTACTGCAAGCACTGTTCTTTTACTGCAATCATTGTTCTCATTTCTTTACTGCAATCATACATCATTTTCCATACTATACATCTAATCCTTTGTGTTAGCAAAACCAGTGAGATTGACAACCTCACTGTTTCGTTGGGGCAAAGTATCTTGGTTGTGTTGTGTGCAGATTCCACGTTGCTGCTGATCCTGGTAGTGCGCCTTGTCAACATCAGCTGTGAACAACCTTCAGAAGTGATTTCTTTCTCCTACTGGTCAATTAAACCTTGGTTTCTTTCTGAGGAAAACTTGCTGCTGTACTCTTCATTCCTTCCTCTTGGGGTCTCCCAACGAACGTGTGTTCTCACGTCATTAGTAATCGGCAACAGTCCCACCACTAGGCTTAGTTGTGGGACTCTTCATCCGGCTTCTCCGACATCTTCATCGACACATCTTTCTCGCTTCGTGTTGGTAACAAAACAGATATATCCTGGCCCGTACCTTCATAGTAGATCATGTGTGTTACATAGGACGAAAAAATTTAAATTCTCCTGCATGACCCAATAATGGTATCAGAGCGGTCTATGCGTATGTACGGGTACGATCTAGAGCACTGATGGTGCAGGTGTGCACTCGTTGGGAAACCCCAAGAGAAATGTTGAATCGACCAACAGGAGAAAGAAATCACTTCCGAACATTGATGCAGCTGATGTTGGCAGGGCGCACTACCGGTTCAGCAACAATGTGTAATCTACACAACACAATTAAATTACTTTGCTCCAACGAAGTAGTGAGGTTGTCAATCTCACCGATTTTGCTGAAACAAAGGATTAGACGTATAGTGTGGAAAATAGTATTTGTTTGCAGTAGACGAAAGAGAACAATAATTGCAGTAGGAAAATAGTGGTTGCTGTGGTTGTATATCAGTGTAAAGAAATGGACCGGGGTCCACAGTTCACTAGAGGTGTCTCTCCAAGACAGAAAGATAACATGTTGGGTAAACAAATTACAACTGGGCAATTGACAGATATAAAGTCTGCACCGTAGTGCATATGCATGACATGATGATTACTATGTGATTCACGCGGGCATTACAACAAGATACATAGACCATTATCCAACTACATCTATGACTAATAATCCACCCTCAGAGTATCATCCGAGCAAACCTTGGGTATTAAGTTGCAAGCAACAGATAATTGCATTAAGCAAAGTGTGTAATGTAAAAAATAAAATTATCCTTAGAAAAAGTATTGTTGTTTTCTCCCTAATGGCAACAACACATCCCCCACCCGTTACATTTCTGTCACTCAAGCGTGAGTGAAAGGGAGGCATGAATCTACTATCGAGCATAAATACTTCCTCTTGGAGTTACAAGCATCAACTTGGCAAGAGCATCTACTAGTAACTGAGAGCATGCAAGATCATAAATAACATACACATGAAAGAACATGATAGATTGATAATCATTGTACATAGCATTCAATATTCATCAGATCCCATCAAACACAACATGTAACATTATAATAAGATGTTCTTGGTCATTTTAGGAAGCTCACAAGATCTAAACATGAGGCATAAAGAGGAGAGAACAACCATCTAGCTAGTGATATGGACCCGTAGTCCAGGGATGAAATACTCACGCATCACTCCAGAGGCAGGCATGGTGAAGAAGAGGCCTCCGGTGATGATTCCCCCTCCCGGCAGGGTGCCAAGGAGAGCTCCAGAACCCTCCCGAACTAGGGTTGACGATGACGGCGGCTACGTATCTTTTTGATGGAAAAGACTCGGGTATTTAGGGTTGAGACGTGGAGGAGCTCAAATAGGCGAGAGGGCAACGTCGGTGGGTGGCCAGGGGGCCCACATCACCAGTTGGCGTGGCCGGGGGGTGCGCCTCCCTATGGTGTGGGGCCCCTGAGGCCCTCCTCCGGGTCTCCTCCGGACTTCGTGTACGTGGCGTCTTTCTAAGACTCTGGGATTTTATTTCGTCCAATTCCGAGAATATTTTCAGAATAATTTTTCTGAAACAAAAAACAATAGAAAGTAGGAACTGGCTCTATGGCATCTTGTCAATAGGTTAGTCCCAGAAAATCTATAAAAATGACATAAAGTGTATAAGAAACATGTAGCATAAGGCATGAAAACGGCATGGAACATCAGAAATTATAGATACGTTTGAGACGTATCAAGCACCGGTGTGTGCGGGTATTGCATAAGTTTGTGCAAGTATATTAGAAAGCTCTCTAATATTCAGATCATGTATAATTGCTTCCTAATAAGTTGTTCGTTTTGTTTTCAACGACATAGTAAGATTTTTTACATACTTATGGCAATCCAAGGACGTTTGAGTTGCCCTTGACATATCTTGTCTAGTCCGAAGAAGTGATTAAGTGGCTTTGGATCTTGCTATAGTTGGATTCATGGACATCATGATGGACGAGGCATCTAGGGTCATGGTTATGAATAAGTTTAGATTGAGACTCTAGAGGTTTTTGTAATGTCTATGTTTCAATCACCCCATAATGTCTAGCAACATGAACAATCATGACTGATTTTGTTCGTAGGTAGGAAAGGTTCATGTTGGATGTCTGCCCAAAAGGCAATAATATTTATACATATGTTTAATAATTATCATTCATATTACTATGTTATAAATGTCGTGGTTCCTGAATATGAGATTCAGAGGAAATGTTACGCTCACCTCAAAAAGAGGAACTCCAGAATACATCATCGTCTCTGTGTGCCTCGGTTATTTCTATACCCGAGCTATTTACTTATGCACTTTACAATTTTGATAGACTTCATGCTTGAAGTCATATATGTTGCTATCACCTTGTTACTTGTCTTGCTTAGCACAAGTTGTTGGTGCACATAGTTGAGCCTAGTTTTCGTAGGTTGTGTGCTTGTTAATTTAAACACCTAGTTTATTTCAGCATTTAGCAAGCCTTAACCAAAAATGTTTTAATCGCCTATTCACCCTCACCTCTAGGCGATATCGTTGTCCGTTCAATTGGTATCCGAGCATGGGATCTCGTTATTAGGCTTTACATCCTAGAGAGTACGATGTCCTTTAGGGAATTAGTGCACGATCCCACCTTTAAATTTGATGGCACAAATTATGATGTTTGGAAATTTCGCATACTTAATCTTTCTAGGGAAATGGGTCCAAACTATGTAAAGATAATTGTAGATACAAATTTTCCTCCTCCAAAGGATACCCAAAAGTTATCTTTAGAGGATGAGGAAAACTCGTATCTTGATACTCAAGTATCTAACAGTCTCATTTGTGTTTTGAGCGACGTAGTTCTTGGGTCAATCATGCCCTTTTGGGACGCTCGTGAGCTACGGAAAAAACTTCACGATATATATGTTGTGTCCAAAATTATTGAGGATGTTTGTTCCCCTTTTACCTCCGGTCGTGATGATTTCAAATCTTATTCCACTCCACCGACATGTGATTTGTCACAAGGTAATGATATGGTGAGTGCTGATAGAAATTGCATTGTTGATAGTGAATCTACTATTTACTATATGTCATCTCTATCCCATTTAAATGTTCTATCTTTGGAGTTAAACTCTTCTAGCACTCCAAATGCCTTACATGATAGTGTTGATAGTCCTTGCATATCATGTAATAGTTTCTTAACTAAATTTCATTATGATATGCTTCCTGTGTCTTGTTGCCATGAAAACAATGCTTCCATATCCTCTAGTACTTGTGTGGATAACAATGTAGAGGATTTCCAACATTTGTTGGTATAGCGTTCCCACATTAAATAATGTAAGAACACATGTATTACTGTGATATTACCTCGATCTGGATTGGACGGTGCAGATTGAAAACAGGGGTTAGGGTTTCTCACCTCGCCGGAAATGCCGATGGCGGCGACGCTGCGCTCGGGAGGTTGACGGTGGCAGCGATGTAGAGGTTTTACGGGTTTGGGAGATGGACGACGATGCTCAGGGAGACACGACAGGGCGAATGGTGACGATGGCGTGTTCGGGGAAGGCCTACGGCGACGGTGATGATCGAACAAGGGAGGCGCTGAAGGGAATATGCTTGAGAGGCAATAATAAAGTGGTTATTATCTTATTTCTTGTTTATGATGAATGTTTATTTCTCATGCTAGAATTGTATTAACCGGAAATGTTGATACATGTGTGTTTAATAAACAAACAATCGTTCCTAGTAAAGCATCTCTTTTAACTAGCTCGTTGATTATCCGATGATCAAGGTTTCCTGATCATGAACATTGGATGTTGTTAATAAAGAGGTCATGTCATTAGGAGAATGATGTGATGAACATAAACCCAAACTAAGTATAACAATACGATCAAGTCATTTAGCTTATGTTGTTATGTCTTACATACGAAGTAACCTCATTCCTTAGACCATGAGATCATGTCAATCACTAACATCGGAAGGGTGCTTTGATGTCATCAAACGTCACGCCGTAAGAGGGTGACTATAAAAGTGTCGTTCGGTATTCGAAAAATGTTAGTTGAGGCTCATGGATCAAGAGTGGGATTTGTCCATCCAAATGACGGAGAGATATACTCTGGGCCCTCTTGGTGATATCACATCGACACCGCTTGCAAGCATGTGACTAGGTCACAAGGATGTCATATCACGGAATGAGTAAAAGAGTACTTGTTGGTAACGAGATCGAACTAAGTATGATTGATACCAATGATCAGATCGCGTACAAGTAAAATATCGTGAGACAAAGGGAATAGTTACAACATTGATGGTTCACACGATCACGAGAGTCATCGTTGAATATATAGGAGTCATCGCGGATCTCCAGATCCCGCTGTTGATTATTCTCGATCATGTCTATGTTATTCGCGAACCGTAGGGTGACATACTTAAGGTTCGATGACGCATTTGAGAGGATACGGAATATTGGAGAAAAGTTTGGACAACACCGAAATCGTTTCGGGTAAATTTGAAATAGTTCAAGGGTTTTTTCATCGAATGGTTGTTAATAGAATTAACAAATAATTCGAGGTGATATATCAAATGTTTGTTAAAAGAATTAACAAATGCTGAAATAAAGAAATAAAAATGTTTTATTTATTTATTAAAGAAAAACCTTTGAGATTTTTGAGTGGATTTTAAGTGGAGGATGAGTGGGTGTGAGTGGAGAGTCCACTCACACGATGAGGGGAGAGGTGGGGGCACCACCATACTTGGACGCATGGGGCCTTTAGGTTGCCCCCTCATCCTATAAATAGAGGGCATGAGCTCCCTCTCCCTCACATACTTGTTGTCATCTCCACCTCCCTCCTCCCGCTGCTCCACCTCATGTTCATGCGCTTGGCGAAGCCCTGAACGAAGTTTTCTCCACCACACCACACCGTCGTGCTGCTAGAGTTCCGAGGGATCCTCTACTTCCGCTGCCCCGCTGATTCAAGGGAACGGAGGCCGTCATCAAGCCGTACGTGTGACCAATAACGGAGGCACCGCCGAATTGCGATGCACATCTTCTCGCTCTCGGGATCGGTGTGAGTACGACTACGCCAACAACGAGATTCGATCTCGTAACGCTTAGAGTCTTCAAGGGTATGTTTTCTTAAGACTCTCTTTCTCCCCGTTGCACTTCATCTCCTAGATTAGATCTTGGCCCTTCGGGTATCTCTCGCGTAGGAAAAAATTTGTTTTCTATGCAACGTACCCTTCAGGCGCTGCTCCGGTGGCGCTCGGAATGTGTCACCCTCGTCGATTTGTCTGTGGGAAAGACACCAAAGTGGTCAGGGAGGGTCGTGTGGTTGAGGGAAAGGAAGAGGAAAAGGAACCAGGGGCGGAGGTTCACCAAATTGGCCGGAATCGATGAAAACAGCCGGCGGGGCAATGGAACTCCGACGACGAAAATCTCGGGCGTGGTCGCGAGATGAAGAGAGCGGGGAGAGGGGAAATGGAGAGGGCACTCGGGGCAATTTATAGAGCCAGAGGGGGAGGATAATAATGGCCATAATGGCGCGGTATCGGGGGGAGAAATTTTCGCCCGAAATGGCCGGGATTCCCTTCCGCGAGGAAGAAGATGACGACGTCAGCGATGACGTCATCTCTTGTTTTCTTTTTATTTTTCCTGTTTAAACAAAAGGTTAATAACTTCTGTTTTAAAATTCCAAATAAGCTCAAATAAATTGCTAAATTCTTGAAATATCAATACCTTTCGAATAAAATCATTTTTGTAAACTTTTCAACATATTTTTATTTTTGAATTTTGAATAATTCCTTAATAGTGATTTAATGTTATTTCCAAAATAGAAAATAACAAAAAGCAAAAATTTGTCAAATGAAATTTCAGTGACATTCTATAAGTTGAAATCTTAATTTTGAAATTCATTACAACTTATTTTCATAATTTTATATTTTATAAATAGGGGTAACCCTAATAGTCACCTATGCCATTTTCAAAATAGAAGTGTCGTGGATGTGTAAAGACAGATGCCATGGGATGGCTTATGTTTGGGGCCGATGGACACTGTGGGTATCTGGGGAGGGATCGCACGCCTAGCTGGCGCGCTCACTACACTGCAAACGAATGAGCTACCAAAGAACTGACCCTCACGCAGGAGGGGGGAGGCCATCTTATATACTGGTGGCCACCAACTTATAGTACGGATTATGTGACTACACATTGTGCCGTAGCGCACGCCTCCGCTTCTCCGCTGACAAGCGCCGAAAGTCTTTGCGGTCTGGTCGCTGACATGTCCTGTCCTCCTTGTCAGAGACAGGACGTGGCCTCGCCCATACAGTGCATTGTACCAGCGTATGCATACGCATCATCACGCCTAGTAAGTTGAACCGCACGCATGTACTCTCTCTGATTATACGGGATCACAACATCTCCATTGACTTTCCCTCCGAGAAGAGTAGCATCGTGCCTATCCGGACCCTCCAAGTGCTACTCGGCGATCCAGACAGACCCTCATTTCTTCACCTTGGTTTCTTGTCCTTCCTACCGAGTAGCTCCAACTCGGTAGCCAATCTACTCGGTATCTTTCTATCCGGTACGGCCCAACTCGGTAAGCAGTACCTCGAACACCTTTTCTTACCAATCTTGCCCCTGCTCGGGGGGTAGCCCCCCGATATTAGTCCCCGAAGCTGGTATGGTCCGGTGAACTCGGACATTGGGCCGTGCCAGCTTAAACCAATCTCTTTCCAAATGTGTAACCAAGATGCACCTCATCTCGGTCGAGTTCCAATCCGAACTGGAATTCGATCCATCACTCCTTGATGAACTTTTTCTATACCAACCGAGTAGACTGCGCTGCTTTGGAATTTGCTGAGATCCCAGTCCTTAGCCAATTTCTCATGTATTTTGCCGCTCAAACCAGGGCCACCTAGTTATGTTCGCGTGTAAGATTCACCACGTGGCGCAGCACCGCTGCCCGCGTCGCCTTGGTTCCTGCGCGGTTGCAACGCATGCGCCCTTCCCACGTCATTCACTACACACCTGGCCCACACGCCGTCGCGTCCGTTTGCAGAGAGGCACTCAATTGCCCACGTCGTGAGTCGTGGGATTAACTGTGCCCGTTACGCGCGACAACCTCGCTTGTGCGTTTCTTTGGCCGCAGTAACTCCACGACCCCACGATCACTATCACAACCGATCGAGAGCAGTTACTGCGCTTAAGGTGTATAAATACCCGTGCCTCGCCCGTCGTATCGTTTCCTTTGCCATTTGCCCCCCTCTTCGTCTTCCTCGCTCCTCGCACACATAGAGCCATCCGCTCCGCTGCGCGACGACGAGCACCACCGCACGGAGGAAAGCACTCCACCACCGTGCGCCACCACTTGCTGGAACGCTGCCGCGCACAAGGACCTCAACTGCACCGCGTAGTTCTCCGCGAGTTCACACCACCACCGTACTGCTTCATCCCCCACGGATCTTCTTCGAGTTCTTTGCCGCCGGAATCACGCCACGGCGTTTGTTTTCCGCGCCGCCACGACCCTTCTTTGACCCCTGCAGCCTGAGCCACTTCTTGTGCCCTTGCGCTTCTCGGAGGAGCCGAGATTCGGATCCGCCTCGATGGCGCTCGAGCCCGTGTATGACATCGACCTTGAGGGGCCCACGTCTACCCGCGGGAACTGGGAGGGCTCCGAAGTGACCGCCACTTATATTCAGTGGCTCGTCAACACTCGGCGCGTGCCGCCGGGTGTCATCTGCCAGCCTCCAGGCGACGAGGTGGAGCCGCAGCCCGGAAAGGGCGAATACGTGGTCTTCCTCAGCCATTTAAAGCGCGGATTCGGCCTCCCCGTTTCCAAGTTCATGCAGAAGTTCCTGCGCCACTTCGGTTTGCAACCTCATCACCTCCCTGCTAGTGCAATCACCATGCTTTCCACCTTTGTTACCTTCGTCGAAGCCTATCTTGGTATCTACCCCACGGTAGATATCTGGGAAAAATATTATCACTTCCGCCAACAAGTTTTCCCCAATAAAGCCAATCCAAATGCTCCCAAAGTCATGACTCAATGCGGTGCAGCCATGATAGTTTACCGGAACTCCACCGAGTACCCCTGGGTTCCGGGGCTTGACACTTGCCGCAAGTGGCAAAGGGGATTCTTCTATGTGAAGAATCCCGCCACGGAGGCGGGCGCCGAGCCGGTTGACCTCATCAAGCTTCCCCCTTTCCGGGTCGATCCCCCACTGCTATGATGAACTGGGGTATAATCCGAAGAAGACTGTGCCTGAGGCGAACGTCACAGACAGCCGATTGAAGCAGCTCATCAAGGGAGGGCTCCAATCCGACGACCTGATCGCCACCTGGGTGAGCCACCGGATTTTACCTCTGCAGCTCAGGGCCCACAAGATGTGTTTCATGGGTGGTCCCCGTGACTGCACGCGCACAACCACTTTCGAACCCACCAAGGAAGAGGTGGCCCTCTGGGCCAAGTCCATCACCAAGGCCACCCTCACAGATACTTGGGACTGGGGATTCGAGCCCTACAACCGAGATAGGATGGCGCCTTGCCATCCTGCCGAGTTGCTTCCATCTCGGTATCTTCCGAATTTACTTAGTTTCTTATGCTTTATGTTTCGCATGCCCTACCAAGTAGAGTACATCTCGGTATCTTCTGATTTCACTTAGTTCCGTATACTTTATGTTCCGCATGCCCTACCGAGTAGAGTACATCTCAGTATCATCCGAGTTCACTTAGTTCCTTATGCTCTACGTTTCGCATGCCCTACCGAGTAGAGTACATCTCGGTATCTTGCGAGTTCACTTAGTTCTTTATGCTTTATGTTTTGCATGCCCTACCGAGTAGAGTACATCTTGGTATCTTCTGAGTTCGCTTAGCTCCTTATGCTTATTGTTTCGCATGTACAGCACTTTACTCATCAGAGTGTGGAAGACAAGCCGGTCCTCTCGGATAACTGGAAGCCTGACCGGACCAAAGATGATGAGGAGCAGTTCGAAAACCAGGACACGCTCCCTATTCCGCTCGCTATTCCTCCTGGTCAAGATGGTATGTACCGAGTCGCAACCTCAATCCGGGACTGGTCTGAGGACGATGAAGGTGATAGTGATGATGACTATATATTTTTGGAGGTACCCAACCCCTTCTCGGTCTTATTTGTGCACTTTCTTTTCTCGCTCCCAACAGACATGGAAGAAGAGGTGATCGAGATGGAGCCCGTGTCCATCGCTGCCCCCGCACAGCTGAGGAAGCAGTCCGGAAGCGGCGTTGTCGAGCCTCCATCCACCAAGAGGCAGAAGAGGTCCGGGAACAAAGGTCCCAAGGGCGGCAAGGCCACGGTGAAACACTGAAGGAACGCGCGACCCAGAGTCGATGGGTAAGTTTCTCCCGAGATGCTTTATGTTTGCATATTTTTTCTTCCTTTGCCTCTTTCAACCGAGATGATGTGCCTTTGCATTTTATTTACCCCTCTGTTTCTCTCTTTCTCTAGTGATCCACTCGACGCTGAGGATCTCGGTGCGCCCGTGGGACCGAGTAGTGCCCGCGGCGTTGTCGACCTCGACCCCGAGGACATGGACACCCACACCGACGACCGGGCCGAGATGCCCCTCCCGGACCGAGAAGACCAGGATCTTGGCGCAGGTGACACGGGCGCCGAGATGGATACTCAAGAGACTCCGGAACAGCCGGAGTCGGCCGCCGAGCAGCACCAAGAACAGCCACCAGAGAAACAGCAACCAGAGCAGTACCAAGAACAACAACCGGAGCAGCAGCCAGAGCAGCAACCGGAGCAGCAGCCCAAAGTCGCGGCGCAGCAGCAAGCGCCGCATCAACAAGTTTTTCCAATCTTTACCGCAGCAACACCGCCAACCCCTCCGAGAAGAACTTCCCCTTTGGAAGTAGCAGCAGCACCAGACAAAGTCACAGCCACCACCGAGACAGCAAAAACAACAACCAACTTAGCACCAACGGCCATAAGCCCGATTTTATCAGCAGCAACAGCAACCAGCTTAGCCTCCATAGCAACGGACCCAACATCAGCAGCAACAACATCACCAAGCCCACCGCCACCGAGAAGATCAGCGGGGCCAACAAGGGAACCTCCTCGTACTAGGCAGCAGGCTAGATTCGCACCGTCGCAGGGCGCAGTAGCTGGAGAGGGTAGCAGCAACCAAGCGAGGGGACTTGTAAAAGTTCCGGTGCACTGGCCAAAACAGCTGTAGGGATAGCAGAAGAAGACCGGGGCGAAGGCGAAACACGGCACCCTGGCCATCAACACAGACACTCAGCTCGTGGCCCGCTAGGATCTTGTCGCAGAGCTACGGGCAGACATCGACGCCACCCTGGACCGGATCGGCTTCATCGATCTGGAATTTGATGGGAAGAAGCTGGGCTCGTTGGACCACTACCGAAAGTTCTGGAACCGGGCTGATGTTGGCCAAATCTCCAAGCCGGTTTCATCATCTAGCAGCACCTTGGCGCACAAAATGTACTGCCTGCGCGTTGTTGCCGAAGATGCCGAGATCACCTCCCGAGTAAGTTTTGTTTCCTATCCGGCATTTCCCGAGTTGACAAATTTTCCATCCGAAATCCTTATACCATCTAGTCCCCGAGATTTGGGCCGAGTAGGCAATACTCGACCGGGTTGAAGTCTACTCGGGTCGAATCTTCCAACTAACTTGTTTCTTTTTTCTCTCCATACTTGCACCGAGTCCGGTGCTCTGATCTTCCAAAAGCTTCTCTGGGCCCACCGAGATGCCAAGGAGCAGATCCAAAATCTGCAGGAGGAGCTGGGGAACAAGTTTAACTTATTCTTGCCGAGATACTGCATATGCTTCTTTTGCATCAGTTTTCTAACTCGGTTTCTGTTTTCTCTTTCACAGCTATCTTGGAGAAGCAGCTGACGGATTCCGTCACAAAGATTTCTTCCTTGGAGAGTAAGTTCCATATCTTCCATCTCTGGGTTTTGTGTTTTCGCTTTTTATTTTTCTCTGGTTAACTTTGCTTTCTATGCAGATGAGCACCAGATCTTCGCTGAGAAGCACCAAGATTGCACTGTGCTAGCCGAATTGGCACAGAGCAAAATTACGGCCTTGGAGAGTAAGTCTTTTCTTTCTACTTTCTTCTTTATTACTCGGTTTATATCTTCTTTTTAAGTTGCTAACCGGGCTGCTTTTGTTTGCAGCTGAGCACCAATCCTTTATTGATAAACATCAAGAGAGCCTCTCCTTGTCCGAGGTGCAGCAGCAGATTAACGACAGCACCTCCCAGCTCCGGTTAGAACTCCAAGCCGAGAAGGACGAAGTGGCTAAGATAAAGCTGGAGATGGCCGATGCTATCAAGGTGGCGGCGCCGACCGGGAAGGAGAAGGCTGACCTGGAGAACAATACCGCCACCGAGAAGCTTGAGATGTACCAGGAGATCGATATCCTGAAAGAGCGGAACGCTGCACTCGACCAGATGCTGAGCAACTCCCGCCTCTTGCTGGATAAGCATGAGTCCAATGCTGATCTGTGGCTCCGCAAGCTCAAGGACCTCACCATCGAATTGCGCTGTAAGTTTTTTGCTTTCCTCCCACTTTCTCTATCCGACATGCTCTATACGGTTTCCTCTATCCGGCTGATTTCTTGCCTTAACTCGGGCATCTTGCTTTCCAGAGACATTCCCCGATTTTGACTTGGGTGCTGAAAGGGCTGTTGAGAGAGCCAGGCAGCAGCGGGCAGATGTTGGCTTCGATGTCACCGAGACGGTCACCATGGAGGATCATGTCGAGGACATCAAAGCGTGATTTCTTCCCCTCAAGGGTTTGGGAACCAACATGGTCACCACCGCCATTCGGCTACACAAACTCTTCTGGCCGGAAGTTGAGCCTCCCAAGACTGTCCATGAGCTGTCCTCCAAGCTGAATTACGTCAAGGAGGAGCTCAATAAATGGCGCGCCTCACCAGCTCGAGCCGGCGCAGACGAGGCTCTGCACTTCATGCTTTCCTGGTACGAAAATCTTGATCTCAGCAAACTCAAGAAGCCGCGGAATGGATCCCGGTGGACCAAAGAAGAAAACTCTATCCGGATTCGCCAGGAGACGGCTTATCGGCTGGCCTCGTACACCGACACAAAGGAGTTTGTGGATGGCCCCACCGAGCCCGACACCGAGCCTGACAATAACAGCGAGGCCAAGGACAGTGAGCACAACAATGAGGAGATCGACGAGGGAGACTATGGCTTCGATGAGGAGGGCGACGAGGGAGTCGATGGCAACGAAGGCGACGAAGAAACTAAGGTTGATGATGTCTCGGAGGAGGTGGATGAGGATATCCAGGCCGAGCAAGTGCTAGGCGCGGACTCCGAGATCGTCACCACCGAGATGGTCATCTCGGAGCCTGCTCCCGAGTTGAGCGCCTCAGAGCCCACAACCGAAACGCCGCCTCCGACTTTGATTGTTGCCTCCAAGCCCCCCACCGAGTCCTCCAACCCGGCGGGTGCTGAAGCTGAATTGGCCGTGGTCTAATTATCTGTCTTTCAGTCTCAAACATTTCATCAGATCCCCGGTATGCCGGGTGCAATTGTATCGTACTATTATCTCATGGCTTTGCTACTCAGTTTTATCTAAGTTCTAGCAAGACTGGCTGAATGCCGGATTGTGTTAATTCCGAGTCCCCGAGTTGGTTTGCTTATCCACCCGGCTTATTTTGTCTTTGCTCTTGCCTGCCACTTGTGGGTTTTTGGCAGTCGAGTCACAAGATTTGGAAGACCGAGTTTATAGTACTTCACAACTTTGAGATCAAAATTAAAACTGCCTAGTACTTAGCCAAAAAAAAAAAAAGTGAGCCATCTTGGTTGATTAACTCTTTCTTTCCTTAGTAGTTTTTCGTGTGCTCATTGACCCTTGGCTTGTTCTCTTGCTTGCCATGAAGCCTGGTTGCGGACAGCAGCAAAGTCAAAGAGTTGGCCCTTAGGTTTAAACACATTACTAGACATACGCATGAAAATCCGAGATGATTAACCGACACAATAAAGTAAGAAGTAAATAACACAGAGCAAGTTAGGCACAGGCAGTCCCCCAGTTCCTACTCGAGTACCGACTTGGATTTCAACTCGGTTAAGGAGATACATACAATGCTTTTTCAGGAATGGAAACGGCGGAGTAGAGCTACATTCCAGGGGCGCTTAGTTTCCTCTCCGGATTTATCTGCCGTGTTCTTCTGTGGCTTCTACGCATCAATGAGATAGTACGCATCATTGTGCAGAGCCTTGCTCACAATGAAAGGCCCTTCCCATGGAGGGGAAAGCTTGTGCATTCCGGCTGTGTGTTGTACCATCCTAAGCACCAAATCTCCTTCTCGGAAAACCCTTGGGCTTACTTTCCGGCTGTGATAGCGTCTCAGATTCTGTTGATATAGAACTGTTCTCGATAGAGTTAATTCTCTTGGTTCTTCTAGCAAATCAACATCATCTTCTCGGGCTTCTCTTGCCTCTGCCTCAGTATAAAGGGTTATTCTCGGCGAGTCATGCTCAAGGTCAATGGGCAACATGGCCTCTGCTCCATATACTAGGAAGAATGGTGTGTATCCGGTTGATCGGTTAGGGGTAGTCCTTAGACTCCACAAAACGCCGACAACTCGTCCAGCCAACAACCAGGGGTTCACTGTAATGGCTCAATTAGCCTTGGCTTTACTCCGGATAGGACCATGCCATTAGCTCTTTCAACTTTCCCATTTGATTCCGAATGCGCGACTGATGCAATGTCTAGCCGGATCCTCTTTTCCTTGCAGAACCGAGCAAAGGCTCCCTCAGCGAAATTTGTTCCATTATCCGAGATGATCCCATGCGGGCAGCCGTATCTCAGGATAATATCCTTCAAGAATGTTACTGTTGTGTTTCCATCACACTTCCGGATTGGCTTTACCTCAATCCACTTGGTAAATTTGTCAACCATGACCAGAATATGGGTCATGTTGCCTCGAGCTGGCTTGAAAGGGCCTACCATGTCCAAACACCAAACTGCAAATGGCCAAGTGATGGGAATTGTTTTCAACTCGGATGCTGGCATGTGTATCTTGCTTGCATATCGCTGGCACCCATTGCACTTTCTTACTATGTTTTCTGCTTGCTGCAAGGCAGTGAGCCAAAAGAATCCGTGTCGGGAAGCTTTCTTCACTAGAGCCCGAGATGAGGCATGATGCCCGCATTCCCCCTGATGTATCTCTATGAGAATTTCTTCTCCCTCTTCCGGATCGACACAACGCTGGAGCACGCCTGTGGTACTCCTCTTGTATAGTTCCTTGTTGATGATGGTGTAGCCTTTGGATCTTCTCTGAATTTGTCTGGCCGAGATCTCATCACTCGGTAAAGTGCCATCCGCCAGAAAAGATAATATGGGCTGAGCCCAACTCGGTATCGCCCGAGTAGGAAACACTGGCTCATCCAGCTCCATTGGATCAGCTGATATGACTTGCTCCGAGTTGGAGACGAGTCCCCGAGTCCCCGAGTATCGCGAGATGATCCCTGAGATGAATGCGACAGTCCCCGGGTTCAGAGAAGTAGTCCCCAGGTCAAGTGAAGCAGTCCCCGGGTTCTCCTTCATGATCCCTTCATCAATTTCCATGGGAACAACCTTTGATTTCGGCACTGCCGGGACGAATATCGAATCCGACTCGGGAGAAGGCTTGATGGATGGATTCCTCAAATGCTCCAGAGAAATACCTGGCGGGATGAACTGCCGATAAGAGCCCAACTTGGACAGAGCATCAGCAGCATCATTCTCAGCCCGGTGAATGTGGTGGAACTCACACCCATCGAAGAATCCAGACATATTTTGGACAAGGAACCGATAAGACGCCATATTGGCATCCAACGCGTCCCAAGTCCCCGAGGCTTGTTGGACCACCAGATCCGAGTCACCATAGCATATTATCCGGCGGACACCAATTACCTTGTATACTTTCAGCCCGTGAACCAGGGCTTCATACTCGGCCACATTGTTGGACGCCGCAAAGTGGATTTGCAGGACGTACTTGAGTTGATCCCGCTTGGGTGAGGTGGGCACAACGCCGACACCAAGAGCCTCTTTCACCTTGGAGCCATTGAAATGCATCCACCAGAAATTTGTTTCCGGCAGGGGAGGCTCATACCGCATTTCGGCCCAATCAACAAAGAAATCCGCCAGGGCTTGAGATTTGATGGCTTCTCTTCTTGCATACATCGGGGTATAAGCGGCCAGCTCAATCGCCCACTTGGCTACCCGGCGACTTGCATCCTTGTTGCCCTTAATTTCTCAGATGGGTGCAGTGCCCACTACTGTAATCGGATGCTCCTGGAAATAATGCTTGAGCTTCTTGGCAACCATATAGACTCCATATGTCATCTTATGATAGTGAGGATAATTTTGCTTCGAGTTGGAGATCACCTCACTCAGGTAATAAACCGGCCTCTGCACCGACTTGCCCTCTTCTTCTCGATCCACTACCACCACCACACTCACAACCCCGGTTGGTAGCTGCAATATAGAACAACATTGGATCCTTAGGCAGAGGATAAGCCAGAACCGGAGCGGTGCCCAGCATGGTCTTGAGTTCATGGAAAGCCACGTCCTCTTGTGGCGTCCAAATGAACTTGTCGCTTTTCTTCATGAGCTGGTACAGAGGTAAGGCCTTCTCACCCATTCTCCCAATTAACCGGCTAAGGGAAGCCAGGCACCCGGTAAATTTCTGCATATCTTTCAGTGATCTCGGGAGAGACATGCTCTCAATAGCTTTTATCTTGGAGGGGTTGGCCTCGATACCCCAGCTAGACACGAGAAAACCGAGTAACTTCCCAGCCGGAACGCCAAAGGTGCACTTGGTCGGGTTCAGTTTCATCCGGTACTTTCGCAAGTTTGCGAATGGCTTGCTTTACCGGCTTGGCATCTGGCCGCACATGCAAAGAGTGCTCAACCAACTCCCTCGGGACACCCGGCAGATCCTGATTGGACCATGCAAAGACATCCCGATTCTCACGAAGGAAGTGGATGAGCGCGCTTTCCTATTTCTCCTCCAACCCGGCACCAACGATGGTAACACGCTCGGGGAACTCCGGGTCAATATGCACCTTCTTGGTCTCCTGAGAGGCCTAGAAAGTGGCATCGTGCTGAGAGCTAGGCATTCCGGGCATGCCGAGTTGAGCTGCCTGGGCCATGGCCACCACCTCATGTATCTTCTTCTTGTCGCCCGCAATGACCATGGACTCGGCTAGCCGAGATCCAGCAGATGCGCACTCTATAGAGCGCTTGTAATCACCTGAGATGGTTATGATGCCATTGGGACCGGGAACCTTCATCTTCAAATAGGCCGCATGAGTAGAGGCCATGAACTTGGACAGAGCTGGTCTGCCGAGTAGAGCATGGTAAGGGCTCTAGAGATCAACCACCTTGAACTGCAAGCACTCGGTCCGGTAATTCTCCCTGGTGCCAAAGAGCACATCAATCCAGACTCGGCCAATGGGAGCACAAGATACCCCGGGCACAATGTCGTGGAAAGTAGCCCGGCTAGGCAGCAGCATGTTCTCGGAATAACCGAGCTCTCCATGGTGTCTCGGTACAGAATGTTGATGCTGCTACTGTTGTCGATCAGCACCTTGCTGAACTTCACATTGATCTTGGGCCCAATAAAGGTTGGGTCCACCACCAAGGCATAACTACCCGGGTTGGGCATAATCTTGGGATGATCAGCTCGGGACCAGACAATGTCCTGGTCGCACCAATGCATGTAATCCGGCACTGCCTTCATCACGGCATTTACCTCCATCGCCCGCCTGCGCAGGCTCTGCTTGTCATCCGGCTCAGTCGTGAACACCATGTAGCTCTAATGGTGCTCCTGGTACTGATTTCGGCCTCCGCCGCCTACACTGTCATCATCATCATTGTTGTTGTTGTTGTTGTTGTTGTTGTTGTTGTTGTTGTTGTTGTTGTTGTTTGATGGAGGGATACTAACCCGGTAGGCCAACTCCAAGGCATAACCCGGCCCCAAAGGACGATGCGCAAAATCCGGCTAAGGGTAAAGAAACTTCTGGAAGGCCCAAGTTCGTAGGCCTCGTAACCCGGATTGTGGGTTACGATAAAGGAAAGTTAGAGTTCGTATGAGGTGTCCGGGTAGGATTCAGGGTGCGCCTTGGAGAGTAAGCCAGGGGGGTACGGGTGCTTTATAAACCGACCCCCAGGTCTAGTTTAGAGAGATCTAAGAACCCTAGTAGTACCGTCTGATATCGAGCATCCAGTGTATACGAGAGATCGAGTTAATATATTGAGATCGGAGACTCGGCGACTTGATTTTCGGCTACCAGATCGAATTCCATCATGTTTTCCTCTGAGCTAAACCCTCTCCCAAACGCCTGTGTCGTCTTGCCCCAAGATCAGTTACCCCCGGTAACGTCTGCCGTGATAATCACATGACAGTTGGCGCCCACCATGGGGCCTGCGTCCAAAGGTGTTTACATCACGGGAGAAGCTCGGAAGAACATGGAGAATCTTGTTGTCGGTGAGATCTACATCGACCACAAAGGAGAAAAGACGGTGGACGATTCCGGCTGGGGGCCAGAGTCGGATCACCTCGAATCCGGATCCGTCGTGACAATCGGCCGGATCAGCGTCTTCATCGGTATGGTACGTACGCCTGATTTAAAAGGACAATATCATGTGCATACTACGGGAACTTCTGACAGGAACAAAAGGATACTCAAGCAAGCTATGAACTCGGTTTCCTCGGCTGTTCCGGAACACCTGAGATGGGCGGAACAAGAGATAACATGGAGCAGAAGAGATCACCCGGAAAGAATAGAGCACCCGGGAGTCTTAGCATTGGTAGTCGCACCACAGGTTAATGGTTACGAGTTAAAAAGGGTCCTGATGGACGGTGGAAGTAGCATCAATATCTTGTACTGGGAAACTTTTTCACGCATGGGTCTCAAGGAGTCCCAGCTGCAGAAAAGCTCAACAATTTTTCATGGAATAGTGCCGGGTCACTCGGCATGTCCCGAGGGGAAAATCGCGCTGGAGGTAGCTTTCGGAGAATCAACGGATAATTATCGAGTGGAGTGGCTCACGTTCGAGGTAGTAAAATTGCGCAGTCCTTATCACGCACTATTTGGAAGACCGGCTTATGCCAAATTCATGGCCATGCCGTGCTACGTGTATCTACAACTGAAGATTCCAGGTCCTAAGCAAACCATCACCATACATGGAAACCGGGACATAGCGGCCGAGTGCGACGAAGGAGATTCGGTAATGGCCGAGCAGGCTTGCAGAAAAGAGGAACTCAAGTATTATCGGTCTCAAGTAGACCCGGAGGACAGGACCGCATTGAAAAGGCCGAACACTGAGGACGAAAGAGCAAAATTCAAGGCAGCACAAGACACCAATATGATAGACTTTGTTGAAGGTGATTCCACTAAGCAATTTACTATAGGCTCTAATTTAGACGGCGAGCAGGAGAAGGCACTTGTGGAGTTCATTCATTCAAATGCGGACGTATTCGCCTGGACACCTAGCGACATGCCGGGTATCCCTACAGAGTTGGCAGAGCACAGTTTGCATGTAGACCCCAAGTCCAGGCCTGTGAAGCAGGGCTTGAGGAAGATGAATGAGGAAAGAAGAAAAGCTATAGGTGAAGAAATTGCTCGGCTATTGACAGCCGGCTTCATCATGGAAGTATTTCATCCGGACTGGTTAGCAAATCCGGTGCTAGTGATGAAAAAGACCAATGAGTGGAGAATGTGTATTGATTTTACGAGTCTCAACAAGCATTGCCCAAAGGACCCGTTTGCACTACCAAGGATAGATCAGATCATAGATGCAGTAGCTGGGAGTGACCTATTGTGTTTTCTGGACGCTTACTCCGGTATCATCAGATTAAACTCAAGAGGGAGGATTGGGAGAAAACATCGTTTATAACCCCTTTTGGGGCCTTCTGTTACAAAACCATGACATTTGGGTTGAAGAACGCTGGCGCAACTTATCAACGGTGTATTCAGAAATGCTTCGAGGACCAAATTGGACGCAACGTCCATGCTTATGTGGATGATGTGGTTATCAAGACCAGGAAGGCAGAAACATTTATTGACGATCTGAAGGAAACGTTCAAAAACTTAAGGAGGTATCAGATGAAGCTTAACGCGACAAAGTGCGTATTTGGAGTCCCAGCCGGGAAATTACTTGGCTTTATCGTTTCCGAGAGAGGAATTGAGGCAAACCCGGACAAAATCAAAGCTATCCAAGGTCTGAAAAAACCGGAAAATTTGAAGCATGTTCAAAAGCTCACGGGCTGCGTAGCAGCCTTGAGCCGATTTATATCAAGACTCGGAGAAAAGGCGATACCCTTGTACCGGCTCTTGAGGAAATCCGACAAGTTTGTATGGGATCAAGAGGCGTTCGAGGCGTTCGAGGCACTAAAGAAGCAGCTATCTGAAGCACCAGTGCTAGCGGCCCCGGGTCCTAAAGAGCCTATGTTGCTATATGTCGCAGCTGGCCCCCGAGCCGTCAGTGCAGTAGTGGTGGTGGAGCGTAAAGAAGATGGGAAGGGTTATCCAGTCCATAGACCGGTTTATTATGTCAGTGAAGTATTATCAGAGGCAAAGCAGCGCTATCCGCATTGGCAAAAACTGGTTTTTGGGGTCTTTATGGCCAGCCGAAAACTGAAGCCCTATTTCCAGGAACACCCCATAACCGTGGTTAGCTCAATACCAATGTCGGATATCATTAGAAACTCGGATGCAACCGGAAGAATAGCCAAATGGGCGATAGAAATGGGGGATTATCACATCAGCTACGAGCCCAGGTCAGCAATCAAATCTCAGGCTTTGGTTGATTTCGTTAATGATTGGACACACACAGGCATGACTACCACGGTTCCAAATTCCGAGTCATGGACCATGCACTTCGATGGATCAAAGCAGTATGAGGGGTCAGGAGCTGGGGTGGTGCTAACATCACCCAAAGGAGACAAATTGAGTTATGTACTGCAAATTCACTTTGACTGTTCCAATAACGTGGCCGAGTATGAGGCCCTATTGCATGGATTAAAGGTAGCCAAGGAGATGAACATCAAGAGGATACGATGCTTCGGAGATTTAGACCTTGTGGTACAGCAGGTATCAGGAACTTGGGATAGAAAGGACGCGACTATGGCAGCATACCGCAGGGAAGTTGATAGGGTTGCAGGATGTTTTTCCGGGTACGAGGTGGAGCATATAGATAGAAGAAAGAATGAGGCAGCAGACGCCCTCGCTAGACTCGGCTCGCGCAGAGAACCGGTCCCACCCAACGTTTTCCTGGACGAGTTATGGCGACCATCAGTTAAAACCGAGTCAGAGGAGGAATTGGCAAGTCAAGACCCGGAGTTAGGACTCGTGGCCACTGTACGCGCTATTCCAGAGTGGACAGAACCATTTTTAGCCTACCTATCACGAGGCGAGTTACCACAGCAAGAAGTGTTAGCAAGGCAAATTTTGCGGCGAGCAAAGGGATATTCTATCATCAACGGGGAGTTATACAAGAGAAGCACCGCGGGGGTCTTTTTGCGTTGCGTGGCACCAGAAGAAGGCCGGCAGATCCTCAAGGAAATCCATGAAGGCGATTGCGGGCATCATGCATCCACAATATCCCTTGTGGCCAAGGCTTATCGACACGGATTTTTCTGGCTCACGGCTCTAGCAGATGCGGAACGACTAGTAGCAAGGTGTGACGGATGTCAAAGGTACGCTCGCCAAACCCATGTGCCGGCTATGGAATTACGGACCATCCCGTTAACTTGGCCGTTCGCTGTCTGGGGGATGGACATGGTTGGCCCCTTTCATATGTCACCTTGCAAGAAGACACATCTTTTAGTGGCTATTGATAAATTTACCAAGTGGGTTGAGGTTATGCCAGTTACTAATTGTGAAGCAGCTACAGCAGTCAAGTTCCTGAAAAGAATTATCTACCGGTTTGGGTATCCCCACAGCATAATCACCGACAATGGAACCAACATGTCCCTTGGTGAGATGGAAAAGTTCTGTGGCAACAATGGAATCCGGCTTGATGTAGCATCAGTGGCTCATCCACAGGCCAACGGACAAGTGGAGAGGGCAAACCAAGAATTGCTCCGCGGGTTGAAACCACGATTGCGAGTACCCTGTATCAGAGCTGCTGGCGCATGGGTCGAAGAACTTCCTTCCGTGGTTTGGGGTATCAACACTACACCTAACAGATCCACTCAAATGACACCCTTCTTCATGGTCTACGGTGCGGAAGCAGTGTTACCGAGTGACATTATCCATGATTCACCGCGAGTATCAGCTTACGTTGAAGTGGAAAATGAAAAGACCCGGCAGGACGCCGTAGATATGTTAGAAGAACAAAGGGAACAAGCCCTGGAGAGATCAGCCATTTATCAGCAAGGTTTACGAAGGTATCATAGCCGGCGCGTAAAAACCCGGGTCTTCCAGGAAGGAGACCTGGTTCTGCGCCTGGTACAGTCGAACGAAGGAAAACACGAATTATCACCGCCATGGGAAGGATCGTTTATCATAAGCCGGAATCTGCATAATGGATCGTATTACTTGGTAGATGCAAGGGAGGAGTCGGCTACAGTTAATGACACCGCTCACACCACTTCATCTATGCAAGAAAGAGACAGGCCATGGAACGTGGCTCAGCTACGTCCATATTATACTTAGTAAAGACTATATTGGAAAGAGGAGTTGCACGATGTAACAGGCAGCAGGTTTCAGACGTACTCTTTTCCTATCCAGGGTACCCTTGGGAACTGGATGGGTTTTTAATGAGGCGGCTTGCTGACCTAACTTTTTCATATCAAGTAAAGAGATGGTTATTCTTATGTTCTTCAGCCCCAGTATGTTGCATATATTCAGGTCTTGGGGGCTGATGGCTTGAATAGCACAGTTGCAAACTCAAAGACCCGGCCTTGATGCCTATGAGTTATGAGGGCCGATTACTCGCAAACGAATACGGCTGCAATCTCATAACCGGACAAAGGAGCCAAATTTTCTTGACTTTTCTTACTTAAGCTCGATGTGACTCGCACTAAAATGGCATGATTTGCTCGCTTACGATTACAATCAGCCATGAAGCCCAATGGGACTTGGTTGACCCTGTCTTCGTACAGATGTAACAACATGATATCCATGCGAAAGCCGGCTTATAGTACAAGATAGTCAAAAGGGTCATCTAAACCACAAGTTATGCAGAGTACAGGGCTAATAGCCGGAAACTCAACGATTATTAAGCATAACTTCAGAACCTATGTGAAATGGCTCTGGACTTTTTGGATTTAGCAGCAAACAATGCGTTCTCCTTAAAAAATCACGTATCCCCAACCCAGAAATCCGGGTCTTGGGGACTCGAAATCTTGAGAAAGAGAAAAATTGCTTAGTTGTTCAAGCTCAAAAAGTCCAAACATCCGAGTCTTGGGGGCTTGGGGACTTCGAAGCAAGTCCGCTTGTCAACACCCATGAAACCCGGAAACCGAGCCTCACAAAAGGAACAATAAAGAAAGTCGGATATCTAGTACAAATGAGTTCAAAAGTGAATAAATTTAAAAGTCCCAAAGAGGAATAGAGTGTATCAAGAACTTAGCGTGCATTACAAAAATCCCGGTAAGTGATGTCAAAGGTGCACAGGCGCACCATCCAAAAAATTGTTTAAACGGCACATCGGCCGACTGATGCATGAGAAGTAGCACGAAGGAACAGGTATCACTCGACATCCTAAGCCCCGGCATCCATCTTCGCCTTACCCTTGCCGTCACTTGGGGTAGCAGCAGCACCCGGATCAGCAGTGCCGGCTCGCGCAGGAGGAGGAACGACTGGTGTCGAGGTAGCGGGCGCAGAGTCGGCTTCAACCTTCTTTTTAGCAGCCTCCTCCCTCAACTTAGCAGCTTCCTCCTTCCATCGGGCAAGCATGTCATACGGCTCGGGAAGATCCGACTTAATAGCTTCACCAGCAGCATCATAAGCAGGAACGAGGGAATCGACATCTAAGCCGTCAGCAATCACGCTGGCTGGGTAACGGACCTCCTTCTGGACGGCCTGGAAATCCTTCACGGAGAACTTGGACCCATCAAGCTTGTATTCCGGGAAACCGCCCATAAGCTTGGCTAGCTCGAGCTTAGGGAAGTAAGCCTTGGCAAGCGCAAGACCCCGGGTTACTCCAACCCGGCAGGACGAGCGTTTCCAGTGCCAAATCCACTCGGGGATAGTGGAGCAAGCGTCTAGCATTCTCTTCAGATCGCCATGCCCTTTACCCGGCCACCGTATTTCTTGAAGGATCCATTTGGTTCCGGCGCATAGCTGCCGGATTACGCTCTTGATAGTTTTCAGCCTAGCAATGTCACCCTCGTCCGGCATCACTTCATCCGGACCTGCAGAAATGGAAACATGAGTCAGGACATTCCGGCTATTTATCAAAAGAATAACCCGGATGAAGAAGCGTACCAAGCAAAGCACGGTACGTATCAGCTATTTGAACAGAAAGGCTCGTCAGATCATCTTCTGCTGAGTGAGCCCTCCTCCTATACTTCTTCATTATCGTCCTGCTCCTCCTGGCCTCAGCCTCGGCCGCCTCACGTAGAGCCACCTCCTTTTCAATGAGCTTGGCGGCCTTGGTCAGCTTCTCCTCAGATTGAGTCACGAAGGACTGCATGGATACAAGGAAGGATCAGCCGGGTAAAGGGGCAAGTTATCAGTCGCTTATATCGTAAAGTTCCAAGCAAATTGTGAATTAATTCACTCGGAACTTGGGGACTGGATAAGGACACAAGCAATATTAGTCGGGTTTACCTCGTGTTTGGCTATTAAAGCCTCCAAGATGTTCTCTTCATTAGCCCTCAAAGCGCGCAGGGTTTCGAGCATCTGGGCAAACGTCAGGTCCTCGGGTCGGGCACCGGAAGAACCGGCAGCCTGGTCACCTGATGGGGGAGCTCTCCCCGCTCTGGGAGTTGAGACCCGGATAGTCTGAGTATCCGGATTGGGAGAACCCATCCTTGTGTCCAGAACCTCGATCTCCTCATCTACTGGCTCGGATTACTCAGGAGACTCGGTGGCTTGTTCCTGGTTGTTCTCAGTATCACCGCCGGTCGCGGCGTCTACGTTCTCAGTCGGCTCCTCTGTCTGACGGTTATCCACCTCCCGGTTATCCATCTCCACATTCTCCGGGTCACTAACGGTGGCTTGAGCACTAAAGAAAGATGGGAAGAGGCAGTTAGCAATGGTGGTTGAAAATTGTCAGGTATCAAAGGATGTCATATAGTAAAAGCTCACCCAGTATTTACGGCGTAGTCCGGCGGGAGTTCGCCGCTGGAAGCAGACGAAGTTGTCAAAGGAACCGTTAGCGGAACCCGGAATTGCCCGGCGCGTGGATGATTAGGAGAGGGGTGGCGCTGAGGAGAATTGGAAGGACGAGGCGGGGGAGCACTGGCACGATGGAAGGGGGAGGTGGAGATGCGCGGGTTAAGAGGATCCTCACCCGAGGAACTCCTAGTCACTCTGCGCTTGGCTGGAAGAGAATCCTTCAAGTACGACGAGTTCGATAATTGATGATTAAGTTGTCGCATGGTATCAAAGGAGTAAGGCTCAGAGGACATAGAAAAGAAAGGAACCTTGAACACTACCCCTCTGGCCTTCCTCTTGGCCCCAACTGGAGTTTCTTGATCAGATTCGGTAGCTTCCGGGTCGTCTTCGTTCTTCTCGTCGTCATCCTCCGGTCCTGCGAACCGAGTATGCATCCATGGAAAAGTTAAATAGGAGGATAACGATGCAAGTAAGAGTAACACAAGATCCGGGTGAATACCTTCATCACCGTCAACCGGCTCGTCTTCGTCTTCCGGGTCTCCGGAAGGGGGGGAGGTCTCAACTGTCCAGAAAGGGTCACCGGCCTGGGACAGAAAGGTGAAAATAAAAGTTAGGAGTAGTATCGAGTCAAGATGAAGAAATAAGCTTATGAACGCCGGGTCTTACCGCTGGGGCCGGGTTCTCCCGAGTAAACGGAGGTAACCCGGCGATGTTTTTTATCACTTCCAGCTTCTCCGTCAGGAAACCCTTGATGGTTTTGTTGGTATCCCCGGCTGCAAAGCTCTTGGTGGAATATCGGAGTGCATCTGTGGTGTGCCCCGAGTATTCGCACATCAATTTGGTGCGGATGGAATTAGGTTGGATACGGAAGTCAACCCAAGTTTTCACTAAGTTGAGCCCAAGAAGGCCTTGGGCTGAGAGAACGGCTAACTTAGCTAGCAAAGGTATGATTGCCTCCCTGTCTGAGTCAGGGGCGAAGGCATTGAAATTCTCGGAGGTATTGAGGAGGCCCTCCGAGTAACCCGGCAGTCTCTTCTCGCCGGGTGGAGAGGTGTCGTGGCAGTAGAAGAAGGACAATTGCCAGTGTTTAACATGGGAGTTCAGATTAAGGGTTGGCATTGGGGAATTTTTGCGGCGTTGGATGGATACCCCGCCGCAAGTGAGAAGTGCTCCATCACCGCTTTCGCGGCATGGCTTGCACTGGAAGAGTTTAGTAAAGAGAGCCAAGCTTGGCGGAGTGCACAAGTATGACTCGGATAGGACAATGAAGTGAGTAATATTCAACATAGAGTTAGGCCCTATGTCAAATATCCTGAGGCCATAATGGCTCAGGACCTCACGAAAGAAAGGGTGACCCGGAGGACGGAATCCCCAGGTCACGTGCTCCACGAAACAGATTACCTCGCCGTCGGTGGGTGTGGGCCGGGTCTCGTCACCCGGCGCCCTCCAGCGAATGTCCTTCTGAGGGGGGAGGACCCCCAACTCGGCCAGCTCTTCCAGCTTGGCCTTTGTGACTGTGGATCGCCCCCAATTGGCAGATATGGATTGGGTTGCCTTCGCCTGGGCCGGCTGTTTCCCTTGCCTTTTGGGAGCCATGGGATCAACCTGCAAACACAAGGAGGAAAGATACAGGAAGTAAGACTCGGGAATATTAGGTCATCCGAGCATGCACTTGGAGTATCAAGAATGTATGAAAACTAAGGATTATCCGGGTATCACATCACGGAATGGAGGTTGCGAGTTATCCGGGTATTGAGTACGACTCTAGGAATTATTGTTCACTTACGTATTGAAAAGTGTCTGAGGAAGACAGATGGTTGCCCATGTATCTACTGCAAGCAAAAGAACCGGAAAAGGGGGATTTTCCGAGTGTCAATGATATGTGCGGAAAGTTGAGGTGAAATGGATCTAGATTGGAAAACTTGCGAACGATTCTACGAAGAAATTGGTGATTAATAATGGTAGGAGGATGGTGTGTGATTATCAAATAGGTTATTAAAGGAACTGGCAAGCCTCTAAGCCATCTAATCCGGTGGGGCGGGAGAAACGGCCCGCGGGTTGACCAAGATCCAATCCAGGATGAATCATAAAATTGCGGGGCTAAATTAGCAAGTGCAAGGAACTTACAGGGAGGTACTGGAAGCCTAGTACGATGGCTGCGGGCGGCGTGGTCTGAGTGCCCCTTTGCGGTTCTTGGAAGAGCAGGACGAGGGCGCGGGGATGAAGCTTGGTGGCGGCGCGGATGGCTGGAGAACGAACACGGCCGATGGTGGCTTTGTTCCGGTGGCGAGCCCTAGATTCTTGCGGTGGCGTCGCGAGAGCGCAAGGTGTGAGGAAGGAAGGGATAATTTGGAGTGAGGCGCTGGATTTCAGGTTACCCTTTGAGCACTATTTATAAGGTGAGGGTGAACCTATTCTAACGGCCAGAAGCCAGAAATTATGGGGTAATGGTTATCCGTGCGGGTTTTGCGAGATATGCTTCAGGTATTGAGCGAGGTATCCGGGCAAAAAAGAGAAAGAGATCCATTCCGTGAAACCAGGGTCAATTATCGAGTAAAAGCATAGAATCTTGATGTTTTTATCAGGGTTTTGACTCGGAAATTGGAGCAGTGTGTTTGGAGGAAAGCCGGGTTACTATATGGCCACCATGGAGTTAGGCCTAGCTATCTATCAGAACACCTTAACCCGGCCTCCATACACTTGTGTGTTTGATATCTTTGCAGGGAATAGCAAGAGCTTCCAGGAAAGATCCGTGAAGCCCAAGCTATTCTGGGGACTACTGATGGAGGGATACTAACCCGGTAGGCCAACTCCAAGGCATAACCCGGCCCCAAAGGACGCTGCGCAAAATCCGGCTAAGGGTAAAGAAACTTCTGGAAGGCCCAAGTTCGTAGGCCTCGTAACCCGGATTGTGGGTTACGGTAAAGGAAAGTTAGAGTTCGTATGCGGTGTCCGGGTAGGATTCAGGGTGCGCCTTGGAGAGTAAGCCAGGGGGGGTACGGGTGCTTTATAAACCGACCCCCAGGTCTAGTTTAGAGAGATCTAAGAACCCTAGTAGTACCGTCTGATATCGAGCATCCAGTGTATACGAGAGATCGAGTTAATATATTGAGATCGGAGACTCGGCGACTTGATTGCCGGCTACCAGATCGAATTCCATCATGTTTTCCTCTGAGCTAAACCCTCTCCCAAACGCCTGTGTCGTCTTGCCCCAAGATCAGTTACCCCAGGTAACGTCTGCCGTGATAATCACACGACATTGTTGTTCCGGATGAAGTTGTTGTTGCGGTTGTTGTTGCGACTATAGTAGTAGTTGTAGTTGTTGCGGGTGTTGTTGTTGTTGGCCCCCTGTGCCACTTGGTTCACATTCTCCCTCCTTTGGTTCTCGGCAGGCCTGGGAGGAGCTGCCCGGATAGGCTGCACATTGGCACCCGAGAGCGGCAGAAGAAGAGGAGGAGGCAACTGGCCAAAGCCCTCACTTTTGATCCGGTCCCACCAGCTGCACTGTCGAGAAGTATGGTTTGGCGGCTACTCGGATGCCGAGTGTGGTAGCTGCACGACCCATCCCTCATCATCTCAAAGGTAAACCTCTGAGGAGCATCTCCGGACTGGTTGGGATCATTGTACTGCTTCTTGTAGTTCTGGCCCTGGTTCTGGTTCTGCCCATACTAGGTCCCAGTATTCTTTTGCCTCTGGCTGCTTCCTGCATCAGGTTGATCCGGATCAACCGCGGCTACATGATCCGAGCCATAGCGGATATCCGGCCTGTCATCCCGCCTCTTGTTCTGTTAGTGTTGGCGATCATTCCTCCTACCACCATCATTGCCTTGGTTTCTTCTTCTTGGCTCAATATGAATGGAGCAAAGGCTGAGTAGGGTCACCGAGTGCGTACATATCAGCAATCTCGATGGTCTCGGCGAGCGTACTTGGCATCTCCCTTTGTAACTTCTGCCACAACATGCTGCCATGTCGGCAACCTTGAGCAAACCAGGCAATAGCCCGAGACTCATTCACACCCTCACATGTGTTCCTTAGTGTGCTCCACCGAGTCAGATACTCTCATTCTGTCTTCTCTTCCCTCTTCTTGCACGTAGAGAGCTGTTGTGGCCGGTTTGGCCTCTTGTAGGTGCTGGTGAAGTTGCTGATGAATGCCTCCGAGAAATCAAGTCAGCAATTGATGCCGTCTCTCGGCAAGTTGTTGAACCAAATCCGGGTTGGGCCCTCCAACATTTGCGGCACGTATCTCACCGCCCATCCGCGGTTACCACCGGCAATGTGCACGGTAGTGACATAATCATTCAGCCAGTCCTCTAGCTTGGTGCTCCCATCATAAGTTTTGCTCCCTCTTGCCAGCTAGAACTTGGGCAGAACTGGTTCATTCATGATTCTGGGACCCCAACAGAGCGGTCCCGACGGGCCTTGCAGCTCCATTTCCTCTGACTGGTAGATCCTATCCAGCTTGTATCTTGCGTCACTCGGCTGCAGCACACGTGCCCCAACCGAGCTCCCATACCTCCAGCATCAGCATAGTGCTCATTTCTCTGGTACCCGCTTGCTCCATTGCCGAGTAACTGTCATTGTATCGATCCTGCCGCGCAAGCACCGGGTTGGGGAACCGGGTTGACCACATGGGCAACCACATGTGGCTGAACATCAGCTCCGGCACCGGGTTGAGGCTGAACCGGGTTGGCAGCCAGGTGCTGAGATGGGCCATCTCGGTTGCCTCCTTGTCCCTCTTGATGAACTCGGGCAGCATTAGGGCCACCACCTTGAGCAATGTGTTCTTGTCCGGGCTACCGCTCTACAGCGGGCTGTTTTCCGGCAACAACCGGGTCATACACCTTAATTTGTTTATGTTTCCCGGAGTTCACACTCCGAGATATCACACCACTGGGAAGAGGTGAGCAGGCCTGGCCTCCAGAGCTCTCCCCATGCGAATGAACAACATGAGAGGCACCACCTCCTAGATTCGCCTTTTGGAAAGCCTTATTCTGCCTTCCAGCTTCAAGAACAAGCTCATTAAGCCGGTCCTGCTGCCTAATGCGAGCTTCACCTGTTAGATGTGGCAACTCGGCAGCAACTGCCTCTGCAGCCCTAAGCGTTTTAGCAGGAGTACTGTACTTTGGCCTATCATGCGAAGTAAAGCTAGCAGATTTACTAGCAGTTCTACCATCTCTAGCCAACTCGGCACCAAGGTTGCGGCGTATAATCCCTATCCGACTAGGGTTCTTTGCAGCGGGAGTTAGACCATGAGCCCTATTGTACTCATTCTGGTCGAGATAGAACTCTTGCCTGATTTTCGCAATCTCGGTGTCCTCTAGCAGGAAGGCCTGGCGCTGCTGCTCACGCAGCACAACCGGATCCGCATCCGCGGCTAGGGGCATGCTCGGCTTCTCGATGACCTTGGCGAAAGGAGCGGTCGATGTAGAAGGACCCTTGTAGCCCGGTTGGTTCTCGGGCTTCTCCAATGGCTTGTGGGCCGGTCGAGCCGACTTGCCTGCAGCATAGGGCACAGCGGTCGCGCCCTTCTCGGCTGCAGAAGCCGATACAGTCATCATCACCTCCACGCTGCCCGCAGAGCCACCGATAGGCTGTCCGATGATGACGAGAACGACAGGAGGATTAGCAGCAACGAGCACCACCTCGGGGTACTCGCGGATGACGATGGTGGCAACGTACACCAAGTGCGCACCGAAGCTGATGACGGAGCCGCCTGCGGGCACGGGCCTACCGCAGAAATCACCAGCGTTGTCGGTGACAAAGTCGAAGGAGCTAAATCTGTGGACAAGGCCACAAACCACGCGCTCCCCCGAACGAGGAAGAGGTCCCGTCTGGATAGAAACCCCAGCCAGCGCTGCTGCTGGCCCCATGGTGGGCGCCAACTGTTGTGGATGTGTAAAGATAGATGCCATGGGATGGCTTATGTTTGGGGCCGATGGACACTGTGGGTATCCGGGGAGGGATCACACACCTAGCTGGCACGCTCACTACACTGCAAACAACAAGATCTACCCAGGTTCAGGGCCCTCGTGCAGAGGTAACACCCTACTCCTACCTCTCTCTCTGTATATGTGGAAACCGAGTACAAGAACTCCTCAAGCTCAAGGAGCTAGAGGAAGAAGAACCTCTCCTGCTACTTCTCTCTACTCAGACTAGCAATGCTTCTCTCTTCACGTAACGAATGAGCTACCAAAGAACCGACCCTCACGCAGGAGGGAGGAGGCCACCTTATATACTGGTGGCAACCAACTAATAATACAGATTAGGTGACTACACACTATGCCGTAGCGCACGCCTCCGCTTCTCCGCTGAGAGACGCCGAAAATCTTCGCGGTCTGGTCGCTGACATGTCCTGTCCCCCTTGTCAGAGACAGGACGTGGCCACGCCCATACATCGCACTGTACCAACGTATGCATACACATCATCACGCCTAGTAAGTTGAACCGCACGCCTGTACTCTCCCTGATTATACGGGATCACACCGGCTCCATTGACTTTCCCTCTGAGAAGAGTAGCATTGTGCCTATGCGGACCCTCCAAGTGCTACTCGGACGATCCAGACAGACACTCATTTCTTCACCCTGGCTTCTTGTCCTTCCTATCGATTAGCTCCAACTCGGTAGCCAATCTACTCGATATCTTTCTATCCGGTACGGCCCAAGTCGGTAAGCAGTACCTCGAACACCTTTTCTTACCAATCTTGCCCCTACTCGGGGGTATCCCCCCGACAAGAAGATAATTAAATTGAATAATTGGTCAAATAGAAACTTGGGACATATCCATTTAAAAATAGGTTTCTTCCAAGTCTTTTTCACAAAAAGTAAAATTGGTGAAAACATTTTGTTACTGGATCATTAGTTGAAAAGTGCTATAGTTAATTTTTTATTTGAAATATATTTTCAATAACCAAATAGTTGGAGAAATAAATATTATCAATAATTAGGAGTTGAAGAAACATTTGGAAAACATATAGCTAGCAAAAAAAAATACATTATGAAGGCTTGATAAGACATTATGTGGTCACATAACTATTTTCAAGTACACATAAAATGTTTAATGATGGTGAAAACAAATCTTAGGGTTTTGGAAAACATGGGCATATTTGGATTATAAATTCCAGTAGCACTGTAAAACAATTAATATAACCTTTGAGTTTGAGTTTTATTTGTTTTTGGTGGCTTGATTTAATAGAAAAAAAAGATTTAATTTTTTTGTGATTTTTGAGTTTCTAAAAAAAAATCAGGGATGTTACAGACTAGCGCCCTTAAAAGAAATCTCGTCCCAAGATTTGGGAAGGCTAGGAAGTTAGATTAGGTTTGGGTAACTAGGTTCCAAAACAACTGGGTGGGCTACCACCCTTAAAGAAACTTTTGTGGGTAGTCTATTCTCATTAGCTTGGAGTGTAGCTTGATTTAAGATTTGGCTTGCGTAGAACTTTCCTTCGCGGTACAGATGTATACCAATATAAGTATGTGGAACTACCTTTGACACTGAGGGGTCACTCTTTGGGTCAATCAACAGACCAAGTTGAGAGGATTTCACAACATCATCTCATTTATTAAAATGGGAACACATTTCTTAAACATTCATTGTATTTTATTACACTAGAAGCATCCTCTAAGGGACATTCATTTCTAAAATAAAACTTCGCGTAAGATTCATTCTTGGATTGATGCTTCTCGATGCTCCTCATGCTTTTCTGCATGATGTCATTTCCCTTCCTTCTTCTTTTCACGGCATGGCATAGTGTCCTTTGTTCTTGCATCTGAAGCACATCATTTTGCTGATGTCTCTATAGACATGATTGTGGTTCTTCAGAAGTTTCTTCTTCGTATTTGATGGTATTAAATTGTCCATCGTATCTTCATACTGTTGTCCAGAATACTCCACTATATTGGAAGATAGTCTGGGTTGCTTGTTTGGACAATTTCTAGATAAATGTCCATCTTCTTCACAATAATAACAATTCTTGGTGGTGTGTTTGGATGAATGGGCATGTGGGGCATTCTTGGCTCCAGAATCCATCTTGACATGGACCATCTGAATAGTATCCAGCTTGCGTTTTCCCTTCACTCCTGGTTTTCCTAAGTTCTCTTGGATTGCACTAAGCATTCCCACTTTGGCTTGTTGTCCAACTTGTTGTACCATAGGGTAAAGTGGACATTGGGTTGGAACATGTGTTGTTCCTTCACACAGAAAACATGTAACTTGAGTAAAGTATCCTTCATTTGAGTTGTTTGCATCACCATGGGGCCACTCATCAGGACAATCTTTGGAATAGTGTCCTATCTCTCCACAAGCTTTGCAGGCTTTCAATGTTGACAACATTTCTTCTTCTGTCTCCTGGTTACCTCTATGTATGAAGGGATGATTGTTCTCACTATTGGCCATGTTTGGGACATCATCTGCACTATCTGAGATTGGGTATCCAACACTTGCTGCATTCCTAGAGTTAAATCCATATTGGGGTTGCTGGCTTGATTCTGGGTCATCATTTGTATCAGCTGAGTTTGAGCTTCTAGTAGCATCAACATTGCTATTGACTTCTCAGGGTTGTTGGCATTCTGGCTAGGCATCTGTTTGGGTTTTAGGGGGAGATGAGTAGAGGTTAGAAATATAACTAAAGGATGTTCCTACCCAAACACAACAGAACAAGGAAACTAATCTTACAAACAACACATAACAAACATGTAGAAACACATTCATCACACCAAACAACATGGTTTTAGAAAACATCTGGTATTGTCATACAACACTGAAAATTATGATCAATACACTAATCGTTTTTCGTGTCTCACAACTTTATTACATCTTATGGTAGTCTACTACTTAAGGTAGGCTAACCACTTTCTTGCTTTATTCCTCATGAAGAGTCTTCAATACTCAGTCTTCACGATGATCTCCATGTTCTTGTACATTGTAATCCGCTTTTCAAGAGTGGTAATATTTTCTCGAGCTTCCTTGATATCCTTCTGAGTGTTATGAAGTCTCCACTTGAGTCTCTCTGCAAGTTCTTCAATAGCACTCCATGTAGCACTTCTTTCTGAATCGAAGAATGAAAAATGCATTACCTTGTTGGTAAACATGCAATCTCCTCCTATCTTGTGGTCGTACTCCTTGTTCCTGTACAGATGAATATGTACCCACCAATATTCAAGACCATCCTCCTCATCTATGTAGGGAAAACCCCAGTAGACTGCTGGTCCATCAAATCCCATGATTAATACGAGGTCCTTCAGTATTCTTGGGAACTCAGTGTCACATTCTAGGGTCATGGTCATCATTGGTCCTCTCTTGAGTGAATCAAACATGTTGGTCATCTATAGATAAGTGTAGACATTAGAAATGCACCATAGACAGAAGTATGAGGAGGAAAAAAGATATAATAGGTTTCTTTGTGAAGTAGTTCAAAGATAATATATTAATATTCCTATGGCTTTTTGTAGTTCTAATCCAAACCTAGGGTCTCAAATCCTACATGCAACACAATGATCTGATACCATCTTGTAGCGTTCCCACATTTACATAATGTAAGAACACCTGTGTTATTGTGCTAGTCCCTGAATCTGGAACGGACGGTGCAGATTTAAAACAGGGGTTATGGTTTCTCACCTCGCCAGAATGTCACCGGAAATGTCGACGACCGCGGCGCTGCGCTTGGGAGGTTGACGGTGGTAGCGATGTAGAGGGTTTCCGGGCTTAGGAGATGGACGATGGCGCTCAGGGAGACACAGCGGGGCGAATGGTGACGATGGTGCATTCGAGGAAGGGCTGCGGCAACGGTGATGCTCGAACGGGGGCGGCGATGCTCCGGTGGCGCTCGGAATGTGTCACCCTCATAGATTTGTCTACGGGAAAGATACCAAAGTGGTCACGGAGGGGCGCACGGTTGAGGGGAAGGAATAGGACTAGGAACCAGGGGCGGAGGCTCACCAAATTGGCCGGAATCGACGAAAACGGCCGGCGGGGCATGATACATCCAAAACGTATCTCCTGTTCCGAACACTTTTGCTATTGTTTGCCTCTAAACTTGTGAGTTTTGGATACAACTAACACGGACTAACACTATTTTCAGCAGAATTGCGTTGGTGTGTTGTTTTTTCGCAGAAAAATTAACTTTTGGAAAAATGCCCAGAAAAGATCCCAAAGATCTTAAGACATCCGAAGACCCCCGGGGCCAGAAGGAGTCCCGGAGAGGGGCCAGGAGGGGGGCACACCACCCCTGGGAGACCCCCTAGGCCACGCCACCTGGTGGTGTGGGGCCCCCAGGCACCCCCTCGGGCTCCCCTTTCGACTACTTATCGCCCGTAACCCTAAAACAACGGGGGGGGGGGGGGAGGGGTCGTCATATTCCAGAGAAACACCACAAAGCGCCGCCGCCACCTCGAAACTCATTTCGGGGATCAAAAGTTCTTGTTCTGGCGCCTTGCCGGGACGGGGATTCAAAGGAGATCATCGCCATCATCACCGCCACCTCTTCTCCATCAACCATCCTTGTTCCCCCGTCCATGTGTGAGTAAACACCACCGTAGGCTGAGAGGGATGGAAAGGATTGGATGAGATCAATCATGTAATAATGCCAGATTGTTAGGGCATAGTGCCTAGTATCCACTATTAGTGTTTTCTACCATTGTTGCAACTTCTTGTGCTTAATGCTTGTCACTAGGGCCCGAGTGCAATGATCTCAGATATGAACATGTTATTGTTTCATGAGTATAATTATGTTTCTTGATCATATCTACAAGTTGTTTACACATGTCATTGTACGGAACCCGAGGCCCCAAAGTGACAGAAATTGGGACAACCAGAGGGAATGGTTGTGATGTGAGGATCACGTGTGTTCACTAAGTGTTAATGCTTTGCTCCGGTGCTTTACTAAAAGGAGCACCTTAATTACCAGTAGTTTCCCTTGAGGCCCTGCTACAACGGGCTGGTAGATCAAAAGATGTTGTGCAAGTTTCTCATTGCGAGCACGTATGACTATATTGGAACACATGCCTATGGTTAGCCTAGAACTTGGATGGTTTATTATTATTATCTGCAATGCCCATGTTTAGATTATTACATGACCAATTTTATCCATGCAACGCCCGTTCATCCATTCCCTATATGCCAACGGTACTCCCATCCTGCTGTTTCCCGCAATTGCCACTGCTGTTACTATTTTATTATTGGTGTTATTTTACTACTACTGCTATAAAACTGTTACCACTGATAAACTGTTGCGAGCAAGTTTACTTTCAGGTGCAGCTGAATTGACAACTCAGTTGTTAAGGCTTATAAATATTCTTTGGCTCCCCTTGTGTCGAATCAATAAATTTGGGTTTTACTTCCCTCGAAGACAGTTGTGATCCCCTATACTTGTGGGCCATCAAGACTATTTCTGGCACCATCTACCTATTTACGTTTTTGCATGTCATCGTCTACCTATTTCACAATATCACCATATACCTATTTATATTTTTGCATGTCACATAACTAAACAAAGTTATTTAAATGAGAGGCGTCATCTTCTCCAATACCATAAAATTTATCTTTCATGACAAGATCAACAAAGCAGGTTTAATTTCATAAGAATCTGTTGTAGTAGCAAGTGGAGCAATTGGTGTGCATATGAAATCATTATTATTGGTACTAGTAAATTCACAAAGCTTGGTATTATCATTAATAGCCATGCTTGCAAGATAACACAAAATAAACTAACAACACAAATAAAAGACTAGAAACAAGAGAACTAATTTTTTTGGGTTTTTGATAACGAGAAAACACGACTAAACAAAAGTAAACTAAGCAAGAACAAAACCAAAGCAAGAGAGTGGCAATGTGAGATTCCCCTTGGAGCAAGCTAGAAATGCCCGACAATAGCGCCAGAAAAAGTATTGATGATGACGTGATCACACGCTTGTTGGGAGACCCCAAGCGTCACGTATGATGTGGTCTAGAGTAAGCTTCCCCCAGTATGGAACAAGGGCTATTGAACTAGTGGGACTTTGTATTCTTGAATAAGGTTACTTTATCAACGATGTCAGAAAAGTACTGGTGTGTAGTTGAAGAAGCATGGAACCTTCAGACAAGCACAAACTCTCTCTTTCCCCAACTTTCCGGAAGGTCGTCAATTTTTGGGTCTTGCTGAAAATAGGGGAATTAAATGTATATAGTCTTGGAAAACAGTAAAAGTAAAAAATGGAACAACGAGGAAACAATGATGAAAGTGATTAAAATAAGGTTTGCAATATGAGGAAAATAGGACCGGGGGCCATAGGTTCACTAGTGGTTTCTCTCCAAAGAAAACAAACATGATGGGTGAACAAATTAGAGCTGGGCAATTGACAAATCATGAACGTATAACAATACTATTATGACAAGATATAGTTCACGAGTTCTAACATTGTAGGCATTACGTCAAGGCATATGGACCGCTATCCAGCATGCATCCATATCTGAAAGTACACCTCAAGAAAGGTATCCAGCAAATCCCTCATTATTAAGTTGCAGAAACAAAGTGATTGCTATGTGTGCAACAGACAAATGCATTACGATCAATATGTAATGTAAGAAGTGGTTATCATCCGTAGACAAGAGCACCGTTGTTTTCTCCCTAGTGGCAACAACACATCCTCCCCCGCATGTTTCTCTCACTCGAGCGCAGGAAACAAGGAGGCATGAACCCACTATCTAGCATATAAACCCTCTCTTAGAGGTGAAAACAACTACGTGGCTGAGGTAATCAGAAACACCGGAGAGCATTGCAAGACAATATTAAAACTCTCTACAAATATAAGTGAAGCATCTCAGATTGACATGAACAAAATAATAATAATCTCATGGTTCATCGGATCCCAGCAAACACAACATGCACAATTACATAACGGTTGTCTCGACCATGTGTGAGGCAGCTCACGAGGCTCTAAACATGGAGGCATAGGGGAGAGAACAACCATCTAGCTACTACTATGGACCCGTAGTCCCGAGACGAACTACTCACGCTTATGCCCGGAGGCGATCATGGCGATGTACAGGCCTCCGGTGACGACCCCCCTCCCTGGAAGGGTGCCGGAGCAGGACTCTAGAATCCCTAGATTGGAATTTTGAGATGACGGCACCTCTTTTTATGTTTCATGGAAAATAACCCTTTCCCCGACATTTTTAGGCTAAAAGGCAATTTATAGACGACGGGGGATGAGAGGCGGTGGCCAAAGCCCCTAAGGGCCCACTAGGCGCGGCCAAGAGGGTCTACGCCTGGTGCCCTCATGGCTCCCCTCCGTCTCTTCTTTGGACTCCGTCTTTGTTCTAGGTAAAATTTGATCTCTGTGGATTTTCAGCCCATTCCGAGAATATTTCCTTGAGAACTTTTCTGAAATATAAAAACAACAAAAAATAACAATTGGTCTGGGGTATCTTGTTAATAGGTTAGTGTGTGAAAACATCCGACAAACAAAGGAAAACGCAAGAAAACATGTGGAAAACAAAAGGTATTGGGTAGAAAACAAGCATGGAGCATCAAAAGGTATAAATATGTTTGCAACGTATCATTGTGCAAGTGGGAGGCTGTTGTATGTATGCCCAAAAGGCAATAATATTTATACATCGGTTTCATAATTATGGTTCATATTACTATGATATAACTGACGTTGTTCCGAAATATGAGATACGTAGGAAAACTCAAGCTCACGTGTAGTAATATGAACACAGAAACAAACCCTAGTCTTGCCTTTTACGACTAATTCATTGGATGTTTGATGACTATGTTTTCCTGGTCATGGACATTTTTTTGTCAACATCGATGAATAACATATTGTTGGAAGGGACCCATATGGCAGGGTATTCCCTAAGTAGATTGATATGCTAAGAGATTCCACTGAGGGCTCGGTCGGTTCCTAAGGCACCAATCACAACATGGAACAAACCCCCCGAGGGATTGGGTGATCCCCTCGTGTCACCCAAATCCCCATTCATCCTTTCCCCTAAACCCCCTCTAATCCCTGCAAGTATTTGGCTTGTTCGGTTACTCCCTAGGGAAACTGCAGTTAGGGCCTAGGAGCAACTATGAACAACACTTATATGCAAGAACATTTCTGCACGTACGTCAATATAATGCTTTGTTCCAAAATTCAAACATAACAGACACAAATTTTAGTAACAACTAAGCCAAGGCCAGTCAACAATAACATATTTCTTTGTAGTAACAATTTTCTGGCTGTCGTTATTAATAAGATGCATCATTCTTGCCATCAAGGACGGTGTCGACCTTCTATCCATCCTTGATAAAAGGAAGGCTAGGCTTTGCTTCGACGTTGTATGTTTCAGCAACATCCTGTAAAATTTCCCATAGGAATCTAATCATTGCAAGGCTGTACAATCTCTAATTCAGAATAAACATTTCCTTTACAACAAAGCAGAATATCAGCACACCTTCCATGTTTAAATAATGGTTAAATAAAACTGATAAGGCATTGTTTCATTTTGAGTATTTTGTTATTAAAAATTGCATTGCTTCTATGGTTCTAGGGAAACAATTAAAGAAGCGTAGGGTTGTATGATAAATAATAAAATATTAAACCTGAAGAAAAAACCTGCACTATACGACATTTGAGATACACAAAACCTTAAAGCGTTCCTATGAATTAATGTAAAAGGAAAAAATGCAAACCATAGAGCTTCAACAAGCACACAGAAGAGCAAGAAGACTCACTCCATCCAAGCTTATACCACATACAAATCGCTTCATATTTGCTAGTTTAAATTTCTTAATTGTTAACTAAATGTTGGTGTTATTACATTCATACACATCGACATGATTATCAACCTATTGTACTCTATTATGCAACTCTTCTATTTTTCCACCCTACAGAATTACACATTAACTCTGGAGAATCCAGATATAATTAAGCACACCAAAACATTCTTTAGTTCTAGACCATAAAAATGCTACAACAAGATGGTTAGAGGTTACACAAACTAAAACGTTCCATTATTCAACTTAGCATCAAGCAAAGTGGTTCTCTTCACATTACAATCCAGATATTCATGAGAATAGAGGCATGCACGAGATTTGAGTGGTACATTTTATATATGTTTGACCTACAATCAGTATGCTTGACATATCCCTTTTTCATGCAGAGAACCGGGAGGGTGCACAAAAAATGACATAGTATACCTCGCAAGGAGTTTAGAACCAGTAAGATTTAAGCCATATATTATTAGCTGACACTAGATCACTTGCTTATAGTTAATAATATACAAGACCAGTTAGATCAATCACTTACTTGCTATATATCACTCACTTACTTACAAGTATCATTATCTGATGCAACAAACGAATTAAATTTGTTAAAAAAATACATTAGCTAGCCATCAGTAAAAAGAGGAAATTAGACAGAACAGTACATAATAGATTGGACAATCTATGTATTTTTTTAGGCGTTTGCAGCAATTCTCTTACACATTACAGACAACTTCTATGCAAAGCTGTACTTTAGATGACAATTTAACTCTTGCCATCATTTCACGTGGCACTAAGTTAAATTTTGCAAGGACATCAACATGACAATTTCACTTTTAAACTGCCGGAAACATAATCATATATTATCCACCCTTCAAAACAAACAAGCTCTACCAAATGGGCCTGATCCTGAACTCAACATGAAGAAGAAAATGATAGCAACGGTCAAATTGTAGAGTAGACAAGACATGTTGATAAATACCCAAGTCACCAATACAAAAAAAAGTAAAAGTAATGAAGTGCTACTGTGGATTTTGTTTCTGTAGGAAAAGGATAAATAAACACTCTCCAACCTGAAGCAAAGGATGGCATGGAACTTTTGGAAGCAATGCTATTGTGGATTTTGTTTCTGCGCGCATGTGCTACTGTTGGCTGGCTTGGAAACTCTGATATCAAAGATTTTATAACAAATAAACACATGAGCATTGATCCAAATACATCAAAAAATGAATGAGCCAAGCAGTATGAAGCAAGCATCTCATGCTTAACAAGGTATGCAACTACATAACATTCAAATCAACAGTCACCTTGATGACTGTACTCAATGTAGCTAGTGTTTTCTTTTAATAATTCATGTATTTTCAAATTTTTTGCTAATTATGTCATTAGGATTACCATAGATTCATGCATGATCTGATTCATAGAAATATGAACACTACACTCTAAAGTTACGCCTTCAAACTATGGCTTCCTTATGGTTCAACACACCTCATTAGTACTGGAACTCCACTGATTATAAACCAAACCACGTAGAATTGGACAATCCATGTGAAATCAAGAACCAAGAAACCAAGAACCCTAGATTTTTCAAGAGAAGAGGAAGGGGAAGAGTAGGAGGAAGGGTTCACCAGGGAGTAGTCCTCCCTCAGAAAGGGTGGACGTCTCGCTGCTTCCATCGATTTATGTACATGTCGCCCCGCCGCTATTCACATCGGTGTCACGCGCGAGAAGGCGAGGAGTGCGCCGCCCGTTGCGCCTCATGTTCACTGTTCCTCGGCCGTGCGTCTTTGGGTCGCAACGGGAGAAAGGGAGGAAGTGTGCCAATGGCGTACTCCAGGTCGAGCGGGAGAAGGGAGGAGTGCTCCGCCGCCGATGTTGTTGACCTCCCTATCGTTGCCTCCAGGTCGTGGCTCGCGAGAGAAACAGACCGTAGATTTGGGAAACTTTCCACGGGCTCGGTGACGATTTTTCCCCGTGGAAAAAACAGGTATTCGAGGAGATTAGACCAGACTGGAATCCACAACGGTCATAACCGAATGTGCAAATTTTATTGTGCGGGGATTAATCCCGTCTGGGACGACCCACGGGGGTTGAAGGGGATTGGACCCCAAACCTGGACAGGGTGGGATTAACCGAACAAGGCCTAAGATATATTTGTCCTTAGAATCATATCACATCACGGTTATATTACAATGCATCTTTTGAACATGAGGTTATCGGGATAATATGTTGGAAAACGGGGTAGGCTACACTAGCGCAAATCAAAATTACTACCGCGTCGACCAAGATCTGCTGCAAGATATAGATCACGAGATTACCACTAGACGCGCTGTGCCGATCTCGGTGAAGCGGGTTGGGTCAGGGTAGTCATACGAATCCTCCGGATCCCGTCGCTCCCACGAACAGCTCCTCTTGGCGGCTCGTCCGAGTGCTACAGATGCAGCACCTCTATCGGTATCCACACGTGCAACGTGGAAGCACCGCTCGCCGGACTACTAGGTCCGTGCGGACGGCAGGCGCGTGGAGAGACGATGGCTGTGGTGGAATGTGGTGCGGAATTAGCAGCCCTAAAACACACAGCCTCATCTCCTTTATATAGACGTCCCCATAATGGGCTGCCACTAAAACATCCCACTCTAGAGTCCATTTCCAGCCTATTTCGGA